>CAJQZJ010032464.1:10963017-10991094 GCA_907164525.1 Lophiomys imhausi
GACAAGGCAAGGCTGCCCACTCTCTCCATATCTCTTCAACATAGTACATGAAGTTTTAGCTAGAGCAATAAGACAACTAAAAGAGATCAAGGGGATATTGGTATCTTATAACAGAAAACTTTCAGTAGAGAAGAACAAAATTTTATTTTCACTTCTAAAATTGTATACACAAGAAGGAAATTATTTTAAATTTCATATGCCAAACATTTTATATATATAAAACGTGTCAATGGGCCAGTAAAATAACTCAATGGGTAAAAGTTCTTCCTATCTACACGAAGTCAACAGATTTTTTTGAGTTCAAGATTTGAAACCCACATAAAAGTGGAAGGAAAGAACAAAATTATCAAAGTCTTCCTATGATCTCCACATATACACTGGGACATGCAAACATCCCAAACACACATCATGAGTATGTGCACACTCACAGAAATGATAATTTAAATTAAAATACTTATATCTATGTGCCTGATTACATGAATGCACAAGTGGATAGAAGTGCCTGTGGAGGCCAGTAAAAGGTGTTAGATGCTTTGGCAGATTTATAGACAATTGTGAAAAACCCTACATTATAGCCAGAAAACAAACTTGGATCCTCTACAATATCAGCGAATGTTTTAACTCCTCAAATATCTATCTGTAAATGTTGTTTCTATTTGCTCAGTAGAAGAGAGGAGAGGAGAGCCGTATACAAACTTTATGAATGCATGACTTCGGCTGAGTACAGAGAACTTCTACCTAACTATCTCTAGGCCTAGGCTTACAAGATTCTAGCCTACTTACAATCTAGTCCTCTGCAATCTTGGACCTTGAAGACTTTAGCTTTTAACATCTTCAACAGAGGCTTCCAATGTTTTCAACCTCAGTGAATTACTGCTGAATAAATTCACCCTTTCTAGCTCTTTCGGGACTCTGGCTGGCTGGTTTAACTTGGCTCAAACTCCAAGATGACTGATTCAAATTGACTTCTCTTGCTTCTGACTGAATTGCTATACTTGGAAAAACTGCCCCTGAACTCCATGAACTGAACTAAACTGACTACACAAACTGAACAGAATTGAACAGAGCTACACAAACTCAACTGAACTCAACTCCATTCAACTGAACTACACAAAACTCAATTCTTGCTGTTCTGTTCTCATGAGAATTATATGTATCCTAGCTCTGACACATTCTGTCAAATCTCTCTCTGATTTGTCACTTTTTCTGCCTCTCAATGAGACATTACTTTCAAACATGTCTGCTTCCTTCCATAAACTAATCATACTTTCACTGTTTGAGATTAAAGGTGTGTACTCAGGCATGTTTTTATTCCAGCCAGATCATATTGTAATCCAGGGCATGTCTGCATTCTAGATGGATTACATAGAACTAGAAGGTCTTTAAATGTGATCCCTTGCCAGAACAGTCAGTCATACAGCCATGTTACTTGATTAAAATTCCCCTACATCTATCATCCATCCATCCATCTATCTATCTATCTATCTATCTATCTATCTATCTATCTATCTATCTATAACCTAAAACATTTTAGAAAGTCACTTCATTGCTAATACTGAAACAAAAATTTCTTATAAATGGAACAATCACCTAATAATAATAATAATAATAATAATAATAATAATAGTATTATAGATGGTATATTTTTGATAAATCAGTGTTCTTTCTACCTACAAATGTAAGAAAAATGAGCAGAGCTCTCCATGAATTTAACAAAATGATACTTGGAGAGGCAGTAGTTAATAAGGACAAAATTACTGAAACAGGTATCATATTCCAGTGAGTACAATGCAGGAATGGTTATATATAAATATATGTTTCATTTGTTGTCACTAATTAAAATAGACAAGAAGAAATTAAGCTATTTGTTATTGTTTTGTGATAGCAATTAAAATATGCAACTATACTAATATTAGTTAAAATATACTTGTCAGTATTTTAAGAATATTTGGATTCACTCAAAGGTGAAAAGACACAGGTGCACCATGGATAACAACAACTAATACACCTGTTCCTCTCTTCCAGTTGGAGTATGCAAGTTTGGATGATAATTAAATAGCAGGTAATAATTCTTACTCCTTCATCCAGATATCTTAATATTAATTTCGGCATCTTGAACTGTTTTGCCCAGGTTCTGACTGCATTTCTAGACAGATGATTATGATATATATAGGCAAAGTCCTATCTTTTGAAAGCGATGATGCTTGCACTCTCCTGAAATATAATTGGCAGAGAACTTTCCATTGTCCAATACACAAATAATATATTTGTGGATCAGAATAGAAAATACCTACACAATGACAAAATGACTGTTGAAGCTTTTGGAAGAAAGACACTGAAAACAAATTCAGAGCTTATAAATATCTTAACAAAATGGTTGGTTTTCTGAAAATGCACAATTATGACAAAGAAAATAATAAACGTGAATTTTCAAAATGTATTATCACATTAAGTATACCTTTACTTCTAAATAACTTCTCTCATTCTCAAAGACATGCTAAGTATTTGAAATACCAGGTAAGTGCCAGGTCCTCTTGCATGTTTTATGTTGTTTTGAGTTTTTAAATAAATGGTTAGATCTGCTTCCAGATTCAAGGAAGATAATTCATCATTTACACAAAGACACTAAATATGATTTTCAGAAGATATATACTCCACATGTAAAACCTAAGACATCACATTATGCATTGTCTGTGGTTTATTCTTAAGCCATCTGAACAGAAACAGGAAAGTATAATTCTACTTTACATCAACTCAGTAACGGTAATTGCCTATTTAAAGAAAAAACAGGATATTTTTTGGTTCTTGTGTTTCAAATGAGATTTTCTTACAAGATTTCTGTCGAGAATGGTTCAATTTTAGTATATTTTCAAATTCTATAGGGAACTTTCATTTTACTTTTTTTCAAAATTTATTTATTAATTAATTTAAGGTATATCTTTCCCCCCAACAGCTCTGCTTTTTAATCCAATAAAAGGCTCTTTTACTTATGACAGTAAATAAGATAATAAATAACAATAAACAATACAAAACAATAAGAAAAATTTTGCCACATTATGAAAATTATAAGGTATAACCTACATTGCCAATTTCCAGTCCATACATATTTGGTAACTGATATTAATATTCTATTATCTGTCTATTTTGATAAGTTTAAAGTTCAATACCTAACTCAGTTTCCATCCTAACTTGCATATTAATTTTAAGGATATTTAGTCTTCTCACTTGTTACTTCATTGGTTCTCTCTCCGTCTCTGTTTCTGTCTCCTTTCTCTCTCTCTGTATATATAATATAATTAATATAATATAATATAAATCTATATTTCTATATAGAGATATAGATATACATCTCCCTCTCCCTTCCTCTGTTTTTCTTCTCCTCTCTATACCCCTTTCCTTACCCTTTTTTTTTTTTTTAAGGTTTTTCAAGACAGGGTTTCTCTGTGTATCCTTGACTGTCCTGGACTCACTTTGTAGACCAGGCTGGCCTTGAACTCACAGAGATCAGCCTGCCTCTTCCTCCTAAGTGCTGGGATTAAAGGCATGTACCACCAGGCCCAGCAATGACAGACAGCTGTGAACTGCAATGTGGGTGCTGGGATTTGAACTCAGGTTCTTTGGAAGAGCAGTCAGTGCTCTTGACCGCTGAGCCATCTCTCCAGCTCTCCTTACCCTTTTTTCCCAGCCTTCCCCCACTCTTTCTATCTGTCTCTATGTCTGTCTCTCTGATTTTTTCAGCCTGTATATCTCCATTCTCATTTCAGTAATGTCTCTAAACTAAAAAGCTCTAATTATTTGCCTAATTCATTTTTTAAGGTTCCAGAATAAGTCTGTTGAGATTAATTCTTGAGATTGCATATTGTTAAGGTCACTATAAATAGGCACACATAAACCAAAATTCAGAAAATTGTAACCAGAAAATGAAGTAAATCAAAATTTATATGTCATAATGAGAACAAAATTTTCATTGTGAAGTAACCAAAATGTTTCACATTAAAGTGAGAACAAAATATTTTATAAATATCACTCTAAACCAGTAGTAGGTTATGTAGAACTATGAAAACAGAATGTAGCATTTAAAGAAAACAATGCTATATTCAGAACAGTTGGTAAAGAATATTGTATTAGACTATACAAAACTATAGATTGAATATCAAATTCTAATATATTTCAATGCAACAAAAATAGTATTTAGTTTTTAAGATGTTATAATGTAAGTAGGTTAGTAATGTACTTAATTATGTATAGATTTATGTATATATTCACATATAATCTAAATTCATTTGAAACTATGAATATAGAAGCACATAGAAGGAAAACCATTAAGGACCTGTTAATATTTGAGATCTTAAACCTGGAAATGTTTTTCAAAATTCATCACAACTTCTTGGGAAATGTATTATCTAAAACATGTGTGTAAATATAGAACTAAAACTAGGAGGAGATTTTTAAGAAATCAAAATTAAAACAGTGACAAAACAGTGACAATGACAAAATCATTACATCAATTATTTTTTCTTAGTAATGCTGTCCTTGTGCATGGACTTTCTGCGAACATTATGTTAACAAAATATTTGAATTCAAATTTATGAGTTTTTGTTTTCTCCACAGACAAAACAGAATGAAAAGGACAAAATCTACATAGATATTATCTTTGTCATGAAAAGGTTATTTTCTGCTCAGTTCAAATTATAGAACACAAGAAGTAGAATCAGTCAGAGAGACACTTGGAGGACAGAATGACAATGAAGTACTACTTATTAAGGTGAATGGTTTTGTTTATATAATCATGCTATTTTAATAGCACCTACACTGTTTAATTCAGGTGTTCGTCTCATTGAAATTAAAATATAATTGACAGCCAAACAATTTCATGTAATTATGTGTTTGCATCAATGCATTTACACTATTTCATAAGTCCAGAAATAAGACCAAATACAAAACACAAAACAAAAAATGTCATGGTATATATTCATTCTCTGTTGCTGAAGTCATCAAAATGGCCAATTTATTATGAAATATACATTTATATATGACATGTTATAGATGATTATGGAAGAATAACTTGGAGATAGTTCATGAGAAATTCTTCCCTTTTCTATAAATGATAACTTTCTTGTGCTCCTTGTGAATCACACAGAAAAAAATGTAATCAGAGTACATCTTAAAAGAACAAGAAGTAACTTCTCAACGTATGTCTATAGCTTCATTTTCACACTCATCATCATTTCATAATTATTATTATCTATCCTTTTAAAAATGTCACTCAACTCTGGTAGAATCTAGATGTCTAAAATTTTTGTGGAATTTAACAATCCTTGGGTCTGTATTGGTCCATGTTTTCAACTTGGAGGTTTAAGTGGGATCATACTTTGTGGGGCTAATAGCATTGCTTCTGATAGGCTGATTTTAATGCTGTCATCTGGTTACTTCCTCTTCTGAGGCATTCTCTTGATTGGTTAATAAAAGATGCTTATGGCCAATTAGCTGGGCAGAAAGAATATAGGAAGGTGGGACTTCCTGATATTAGAACAGAAACCCTGTGCTTTACACACAGGATTAGCTCATTCCACCAGGAGACATGGAAGCAGAAAGCCTTGAGTGAAAGAAGCCACCAGTATCAGAGGCAGCCTCAGGAAGAAGCCTCCAGTAGATGGGTAGAGGAAGCCTCGAGGACAAGCAGCAAGGAGCAGGACAGAGGACACATGCCATGGGTTAGAGAAAAGAACTTCATTCCACGTGACCTGAAACATCGGCCTAGCATGGAGAACAGCAGTCCAGGGACATATGTATATTATACAGGGCTTTATTCAGAAATAGAATTAAGAGCTAGCTTAATTGGTCCAAGATTTACCAATTCAGTCCAAGGCTTGCTGAAACCATGGTGTCTCTGTGTGCTCATTTATAATGGCGAGTTAAGGATTAACAGCCACCAAAACAATTAATATGGAGAAAAGGGAGCTCTCCTCCATTGCTGGTGGTATTGCAGGCTTGTGCAACCACTATGGAGGTCAGTCTGGCGATATCTTAGAAAACTTGGGATAACAGCCATACCTCTTCTGGGTATACATCCAAATGACTCCTCACCGAATCATAAGGAAGTTTCCTCATCTATGTTCATAGCAGCCTTATTTGTAATAGCTAGAAACTGGAAACAACTCAGATGTCCCTCAACCGAAGAATGGATTAAAAAACTGTGGTACAGCTACACAATGGAATAATACTCAGCTATCAGAAACAAGGAAATCATACAATTTTCAGCCAAATGGATGGAACTAGAGAAGCTCATCCTGAGTGAGCTAACCCAGATTCAGAAGGATGCACATGGCATCTATTCACTTATAGTCAGATTTTAGCTATATAGTACAGGATATCTATACTACAACCAATGCACCAAAAGGAAAATGAACATAGAGATTTTTTCCTGTCAATGAGACACTTAGCCCTAGTGGTGCTGCCTTGTTTGTCCCCAGTGTATGAGGAGGCTCTTGGCCCTCATATGACTGCTGAACTGGGGTGGGGGACTGTTATATAAGGCCACTCCACTCCAGAGGAGTGTGATGGGATAGTGGGTAGAGGGTGGAAGGGCGGGACTGGGAGGTGTGGAAATAGGATACTGTGATGGAGATGTCCTGAAGTGATAAATAAATACTAAATAAATAAATAAATACTAGGAAATAATTTAATTAGCCATTTTCTACAATACTGTACAGAGATTGAGATATTATATTGTACTAGGGAAGTTGGTGAGGTATTATATGATTTAATGATATCATTATTTATATACATATCCCAGACCTCCCAAATCCTGGGATTTGAAATTATATGTACATATAAACCACACTGCATCAGTACTGTGACATAATATGCTGAATCTATCCACTTGTTTTCACTTTCAATTTACTTAAATAATGTAAATTTCAAAAAGACATACAACTTATATGTCTAAACAAGTATATAGTAGTTACTCTGGAAGAAATGATGAGAGGATACATACTACTAGACATAAATGCTTGTCTTCTCTAATGTTTTAAAGAAGAAACTGTGCAGTCACTCTCACTTTCCTCACCTCCTGTGCTACGTATGCATAACTCTAATGAACTCTTCTCTACCTCTGTTTATTTAGACTTCTTTTTTTTTTTTGGTGTCTACAAATTACCCCTTTGTACATGCTTGCTGCACATCAGAGACATTTCAAATGGTATGTCTATGACCCAAAAGCTTCACTTAATCAGCAGTTCTCAGTGCTCTGCATTGTTATCCACCCCTGCTGGCTGCATAGCTTATTTTTTTCCACTGCTAGGATGAAGAAATTAAGTGGGGACTATTTTGAATTCCTAAGACCATCAATCATTTATCTACCTCTCTCTACAATTAAGAGCCTTGTCTCTACTCACTGTCTGAATAGGCCATTTTATGAAGGAATAATGGAACTTTTGAAAGCAATATTGAAAAATGCATGTCATTCATGTTTATAATTAATTTATAAACTAGCCAGCACAAGAGAGACCAAGGAAGGAGTTGTGCCCTGATTTCCAGGCTATGGGAGTTATCCGATGTGTTTGAGACAGCCTGAGCTAAAACATGAGTCCCTGTGTCAAATCAAATAAAACACTAAAAACTAACTAAAATTTACAATAACATTGTTATTATAGAAAAATTATTGCACTGGTTTTTGAGGTCCCTAGTGGATAAAGTGTTTCAATATTTTGTATTTCCAAATTATTCACACCTAGCACTTATTTTAGGCAAAATATTTTGTTCTTTTGTTAATTTTTCTATTCTTGTATGTGACATATTTAATATATAATAATTCAAATTTAATTTATAAAATATTCATTATTATTTTGTCATGTAAATATTATTATCCTAAAAATACAAAAGAAGAATTGAAGCCAGAGCAACTTCATAGCCCATGCAACTTTGGGACCAGGTTGATCTGCTTGAAAATTATTACTATTAACAAATATGCAAGTTTTAATATATGAATGCAAAATGCTTACATACAAAGGTAAAATTTAAAAATGTTTTAGATTTGTTCACTTATCTCATGATAATACTAAATGTAAAAAGGAATGGAGTCTTATTGTAATATCAGCATTACTGCAGTGACATAAATAAAACTGAAAATATCCAAAGGAATTTAATTTAATGCTCACTATGTACAACAACCTGAAATGGACCTACAGTAGCAGAACAATTAGAATTCAGCGCAACAAAAAATATAAAGAACACAGGAAAGCAATCAATGTAATGCCTAATCCCTAGCAATTCAAATAAAAAGTACTGGATCAATGTGGAAAAACTTTGGAGTTCCACCTTTCAGTATGCAATTCCATATGCTAATCAAATTATTTAAGAACAGGAAAAAGTGACAGATTTTTACATTTGCTTGCATGGTTTTAACAGCAGACTGTCATTAGTCCCTACAGATGTAAAAGTTAGATATGTTTAAAATAAGCATATGTATATTTCAAGAGCAAGATGTGAGAACATACTTAAATACATGTAAATGTTTTTTAAAAAATCTTTTTCTTAGATGATGCTTTTTTTCAGTTACATAAATTCTCATAAATTATTTCAAGAACTAAGACTCATGTGATGAACGGGGCAGACTTAAATATAGTTTGCTCTTATATAATGTAGCAGCTAATGCAATATAAATAGTGAAAACCCACTTATACTTATGAACAAAGGCAAAGAATGGAGAGGGATCTTAAAGAATGATCATTTTGAAACTTGAAAATGGCATGCAGAGAGCAGTTTCTTAGGGCAAACCATGTCTTCAAATTTAAAGATGCTAGATACGTGAGATAAGAAGCCAGGTATCTTAAATTTGAAGGCTACATATTTCTACTGATTTAAACGTCTTTGTTTCTATATTTCTTGGTCCCACAGAAGTCTATATATGTGTTCATATATACATATATACATATATAAATATATATATGAAGTATATATATGAAATATATATATATACTTTTGTACTTAAAACTTTAAACCTGATTGGAAATGTATGCTTTAAATATAAAAAGTTAAGATATAAAAATCAAATTTGGTTATTTTTTGAATATAAAAATGAGGTTAGATACACACACACACATATATATATATATATATATATATATATATATATATGTTCATATTCATGTTTGGAACACTGGTCATCAATAGTCAGGGGAACAGATTTGTTGAGCAATGTTAATCACCCTCCTGTTTAATTATTGGTACTCTACCTGACTGGAGTGGACTTCTTTAACTGGATAATAGTAACAGAAAAGATTTGAAAGAAAAGATTAATTAATATTATAAAGACCAATAAAATCATAATATAACAATGACCTTGAATTATATCCTCCACTTAATAAAAAGTTGAACTAATATTACCCTATATAATTTCATTATTCTTAGCATCAAGCCAATTGTTCTAACTTGATCACGAGAAGCAAAGTCAGAGTATTTAATTAAACAGTAATATCAAGTTAACTTTTACTTTTTACTTTTTATCATCTTGCAAGAGGTCAAATACTTTTTTAAAAAATGAGTTACTTATGAACGTAAACATTAAATTAGATGCAGTAATTTTGGTATTAATATGCTTACCTTGAATGTCCAGATTCACACACTCAATGAAGTCCATATGTGGTAATTGTCTTTGGAGGAGATGTATATTTTTGTACTTGTGAAATCAAGAGATTGCTTGTTTTTTTTTTTAATTAAAAATAGATTTATTTTTTCTTCCCCTTTCACTTTCCTCATATTTCCAATTACAACAATGAAGGGGAAACAAGGTGGTTCCAGTGAAAACAGTATGGAAAGGGGAAGAAGAGAAAGCATCATTCAGTGATCACCAAACCCACATCTTAAGTCTAGTCAAACTAGAACACACTAAGAACATACTCTTTGCAGGAGAGTTTGTAGTTTGGTGTGATGCTGGTAGATAGTTCTTGGCATGCTCTTGAGGGTTATCTTGAGTCTGTTAGGTGGAAGACCCACTTATTGTGGGTGGCACTGTTTTCCGTGGTTGGGATCTGTACTGTAGGAAGAAGGGGACGATGAGCTGAGCCCAGAATGTATTCGTCACTCTCTGCTTCCTTATTGTGGGCATGACGTGACCAGTTGCCTCAAGCTTTTGTTCCCTTCCCTTCCCAGCCATGGTAGACTGTACACTTGAGCTGTGAGCTGAAATAAACCCATTTGCCTTTCAGGTGATCTTGTCAGAATATTTTATCACAGCAGCAGGAAAAAGAAACTATGTACTTGTCAGTTTGTCAACTCTAGTTTGCCTTTCTACGAAGAACATTTTAGGCACTTAGGAGGATTCTCTTACTGGGGACTGTACTTGTGAGCAGCTTGCCTGTTTTATTGTTTGAAGTGACAGAATTTCCATAAAGACTGAATAATAACAACCTTTGTTTTCAGGGTGTGAAGTTTTATAGCTTCCTCAGATGTGCAGTAAAGCTGTGGTTGACTGTGTCTTACTTAATAAGAAACTGGAGATCGTGTTGAGTTACTGTCAAATGTAGACCTTGGCCTGGCAGCAGCTACTTCCCAGTAACAAGCTTCTATCTTCCTAATGTCAGCTTTCATGGAACATAGTAGGCTAGGATGAGAATGCTTCTTTCTCTGCCTCTTGTAGACCAGGCCACATTCCAACAGATGAGTAGTTCCAAAGAGAAAGCTGATATCTTTGTCTGCTAGAAGGGCCTGGGGTTGCTGGTGTAGGAGACGAAGCACTTTCTGGGCAGCTTGCCTTCATTTCTTTGCTGTTATCCTAATTTTGCCATGAAATACAGATTTAAGACATCCCAAGAGATTGTTATTGAAACTCTAGCTCTATGGTTTATGTTTTCTCACACCAGGGGTGTCCCTGAGTCCTGGGGAGCACCAAGAACATGCATGGTTGTCAGCATTTCCTTGTGGAACTTCAGAGGCTTAGAAAAATTCCTGTATCGTCAGAGCCCCTTCAATGGCCAGACATGTGAAATCCACAATTCTTTATGGTCTGATATTTAAGCATGAATATATGTGAGAAAAAATGAACACACTTACACCTGTAGAATTTTATGTTGTCACTTGGCCTTTCAATATGAATAATGAGTTTCTCAAAAGGAAAGTTCTTTTCATAAGTTTTCAAATGTTATGAAAATATATGAAAGACAATCTCAGAGAACATGCTAATAAAAAACCTCTCTTATGGAGATGGATAAATTATTTCATTAGTAACAACCAACAAAATATGGAAGTTAATAGAGGATTATTTAGATATTGCATAAAATAGAATAGAAGAGGAGATAGGGAGTTGCAAAGAGATCATTGTTAATTGAAAATAATTTGAACTTTAAGAAAACAAAACAACAAATATAGCATCTATCCAACAGATTTCAATTTGGGAAAGTCTGTTTCTAACTATGCATAAAATATTTCACAAAAAAGACAACAAAAATAAGCATTTAAAAAGTTAGAATGAGTTGAAGTGTGTGTTTTAAATAGTAAAAGTTAATACAAAAATCAAATTTGGTTATTTTATAAATATAAAACGATATTAGATACAAAAGATTCTATAATATCCTATAATGAAAGATATTCATGGGGAATATCACAAACTGTAGCTAGAGGAAACTATTTGCAATACCTCTTTGGAAATAAAAAACTCCAAAATAAAAAATTACAAAGTAGACTTTTATTACAATAAGCAAAGTTGGAAAGTATATATTGGAAAGGCCAATTATTTAGTGATTATATCCTCTAGTTTATTAACAAATGATGACCTGCCTTTTAAAAAGTCAGATTTGTCCCAATTCAAAAGTAAAAATTTTCCATAACATTAGACTACTCCACATTTGAGCATAACAAACTGCTACTCTTTGACCTTACCTCATATTGAAGCAGATTAACAGGAAGATGGTATGTTTCATTATGATATTTTCATATGTGAATTAATCTTAATAGAAACACACACACACACACACACACACACACACACACACACACACACACACATATATATATATAACCCATAAATGCAAATATGACAAGTAATTCCAATAACTAGCCTACTAGTGTTTAAAAGTACTTCTAATTTGTATTTTGGAATTGTTTGACTTCCAATGTCAATATCCATTCAAACACTTTAATATTTGGTATTCAATTTTATTATGATTACCACTCTATAATGATAAACTGTGTTTAATACAAGTGACAATACTTTAAATGATTTGTGGATTTTTGCTTTGCCATATAGTCAGATGATAAAGACAAATAACAGAATAAATGAAAAAAAGTTTTAGGAAGTATAGAAAAAATGTTTGTTATTCTTTAAGAGTTAACAAATTCAATCATAAATCATTTATTCAAACCATATATGGGAATAAAGCCAAGTGATGAGAATAAAAAGGTAATATAAGTAAAACAATGTAATAATTTAGTTAAAATGTAAAATCTATGAATATTTTACTCAACCTTCCTCAATCCTTATATGCATAAATACATCCACTTCTAGTGCAATTTATCAAAATATTTCCCATGGATATTCATTTTCACAGAGACTCCCAATAGTATTTTTGTTCTCTGAAGGTGTCTGTGTTTAGAACAACAATTTGTGTTTGGCATTAGTTTTGAATATGACAGGTATAATATGCAATCTCAAAGTAGTTTTTTATTTCCATTTCTCTTATGGCTAAGGATGTTGAACATGTCTTTTAAGTGTTTCTCAGCCATTTGGTATTCCTCTATTGGGAATTCTCTGTGTAGATCTGTACCAAACTTTTTAATTGCATTATTTGATTTGTATGTATCTACTTTCTTGAGTTCTTTGTATATTTTGGATATTGAACTTTTATCATATGTGGAGTTTGTAAAAAAAAAAAAACATCACATTCTGTGGATTGGTGCTTTGTCCAATTGATGGTATCCCTTGTCTTGTAGAAACTTCTGTTTTATAAAGTACCTTTTATTAATTTTTGATCTTAGGGCCTGTGTATATGGTATTATGTAAAGGTCTTTGGTACATTTTTCTTAAGATTTATGCAGGATGATAAATATGGACTTATTTGCATTCTTCTACATGAAAACAACCAGTTTGACCAGTAATGTTTGTTGAAGATGCTATCTTTTTCCACTCTGTATTTATTGCTTCTTTATCAATTTACAGTAACCACATTAGCTTTCATTTATGTCTGAGTCTTGAATTCAAAGCAATCGACCAGCTTCTCTGTTGGTCATTTTGCCTGTACCACATGTGGTTTATAACTATTGATCTGAAGTACAGCTTGAGATCAGGGATGTTTATACCTCTGGAAGTTCTTTTATTATATCGTATTGTTTTAGCTATCTTATTTTTTCTGTTTTCCATATGAAGTTGAGAATATTCCTTTCAGTTTCTATAAAGAATTGTGATGGAATTTCATGGAGATTGCTTGATTCTATAGTATGCTTTTGGTAGGATGGCCATTCCTACTGATTCAAGAGCATAGGCGATCTTTCCATCTTCTGATACCTACTTCAATTTGTTTCTTCAAAAACAAGTTTTTATCATATAAGTCTTTCACTTGTTCAGTTAATTTACTCCAATGTATTAAATTATTCAGGCCTGTTTCCATGGTTCCTTTGTCATTTATATATATATAGGAAGGGTACTGATTATTATTATTATCAGTAGTAGTAGGAGGAGGAGGAGGAGGAGGAAGAGTAGTAGTAATAGTAGTAGTACTAGTACTAGTAGTAGTAGTAGTAGTAGTAGTAGTAGTAGTAGTAGTAGTAGTAGTATTTTGTTAATCATGTGCCCTGCCACTTCCAAAAAAGTGTTTGTTAGCTGCAGGATTTTCTAGTGGAATTTTTAGGATCACTTAGGTTTACTATCATATCATCTACAAATAAAGACACTTTGACTTCTTCCTTTCCAATTTGCATCTCCTCATTAACCTTCAGTTGTCTTATTTCATTAGCTGAAACTTCAAGGACTATATTGAATAGAATGAAGAACCTTGTCTTATTTTTGATTTTATTAGAACTGTTTTGAGTTTCTCTCCATTTAATTTGAGTTTGTCTAAAGGCTTGCTGTAATGTTTAGGTATGTTTCTCGTGGCACTAATATCTCCAGGTCTTTTGTATAATGAAGCAGTGTTGGATTTTGTCAAAGGTGATTTGTGCTTCTAATTAGATGATTACATGTTTTCTTTTTCTTTCAGTTTATTTATATGGTGAATTACCTTTACTGTTTTTCACATATTGAAACATCCCTGCTTATCTGAGATGAAGCTTGCTTGATTATGATGGATACTCTTTTTTATGTATTCTTATATATAGTTTTAAAGTATTTTTGAGTATTGTTGCATATATTTACATAAGGGAAATTAGTCAGTAATTCTCTTTATTTTCTTGAATTTATGTCATTTGGGATCAGGATAAGTGTAACCTCATATAATGAATTTGGCAATGTGTTCTGTTTATATTTTGTGGAAAATTTTGAGGAGAATTGGCATTAATTCTTCTCTGAAAGTCTGGTAGTATACTGTACTAAAACCTTCTGGCCCTGGAGTATTTTTTGTTTGGAGATTTTTAATGACTGCTTATATTTCACATGGTCTATTTAACTTATTAAGTTGATCTTGGTATACTTTGATAAATGATACCTGTTGAGAAAATTATCCATTTCTTTTAGATTTTTCAATTTGGTGGAGTGCAGAACAATTTTTTTCTGTAACATTTTAATGTTAGCTCTTTTTTATTATAATGTTTATGTATTATGTCCAGCTACATCTCCATCATAGTGCTGTCTTTCCACCCCTCCTGGATTCACCCTCCCACCTACCCTCCCTCTCCCATCCATCCCACTTCTCCGATGTAGAGTGTCCCCTACATAGCCCCTCTCAATTCAAAGGTCATATGAGGACTAAGAGCTTCCTCTTGCACTGGGGGCCTACATGGTAGCACCCATAGGGAAAATTGTCCCCTTGACAGGTAACAAAGTCTAGGTTCCTGATCTTTTTGGTGAGTTGGTTGTAGGATAGTTATCCTGTACTATATGTCTAAAACACAATTATAAGTTAGTAGACGCCATGTGCATCTTTCTGAGTCTGGGTTAGCTCACTCAGGATGAGCTTTGCTAATTCCATCCATTTGGCTGTGAATGGAATTGGCACAGGTGAAAACTTCCTGTACAGAACACCAACAGCTCAGGCTCTAAGACCAACAATAAAAAAAAAAAAAATGGGACCTCATGAAACTGAAAAGCTTCTCACTAGAACAAAATGGCAACCTACAGATTGGGAAGAGGTCTTAACCAACCCCACTTCCAACAGAGGGCTAATATTCAAAATTTGTAAAGAACTCAAGAAATTAAACACCAAGAAACCAAATAATCCAATCAAAAAATGGGAAACAGAGCTAAACTGAGAATTCACAAAGAAGGAAACCTCTAATTGCAGTGAGACATTTGAAGAAATTCTCAACTTAATCATCAGAGAAATGCAACTCAAGATGACTCTGAGATTCCATTTCACACCTATCAGAATGGCTAAGATCAAAAACTCAAATGACAGCACATGCTGGCAAGGTTGTGGAGAAAGGGGCACACTCCTCCATTGCTGGTGGGAGTGAAAGCTTGTACAACCACTATGTCAATCAGTCTGGCGATATCTTAGAAAACTTGGAAAAGCTCTACCTCAAGACCCAGCCATACCACTTCTGGGTATCCACCCAAACAATTCCTTTACCAAACCACAAGGACATATCTTCATCTATGTTCATAGCAGCCTTATTTGTAATAGCTAGAAACTGGAAACAACCCAAATGTCCCTCAACTGACAAATGGATTTAAAAAATGTGGTATATTTACACAATGAAATACTACTCAGCTATCAGATACAGAACAGATTTTTAAAGTCTATCCTTATGACTCTCTGGATTTCCTCAGTGTCAATTGTTATGTGCTCCATTTGGTTCCTGTTTTTTTAAATTTAGCTATACTCTTTTTCTTTTGGTTAGTTAGATTAAGATTTGTCTATCTTATTGATTTTCTCAAAGACCAACTCTTTGTTTCAGTGATTCTTTTTAATTTTCTACTTGTTTCTATTTTATTGATTTCAGCCCTCAGTATGATTATTTCTTATATTCATGTCTTCCCTTGTGTGTTCACTTCATTTTGTTATAGAGCTTTCAATTGTACTGTTAACTTGTTAGTATGAGATTTGCCCAAATATTTTATGTAGGCACGTAGTGATATAAACTTTTCTACTAGCACTGCTTTCTTTATGTCCTATAAGTTAGGGTTTCCTGTGTATTCATTTTGATTGAATTATACAAAGTCTCTAATTTCTTTATTTATGTCTTGACCCATTTTTTATCCATTTTTCATTCAGTAGAGAATTGTTCAGTTTCCATGACTTTATAAGTTTCCTGTTGTTTTGTTTTTATTGATAATAAATTTTAATATGTGGTGATCTGATAGGATTAAAGGAGTTGCTCAATTTCCTTCTGTGTGTTGAGATTTACTATGTGCCTGAGTATGCAGTCAACTTTGGAGAAAGCTATATGAAGTATGAAAAGAAGGTTTACTATTTTGTGTTTACATGAAATGATCTGGAAATATCTGTTATATCTATTGTCCATTTGGTCTGATAGTTCCAGTATTTCTCTGTTTAATTTTTTTCTATATGATCTGTCTGTTGAGAGAAGGCCATTGAAGTCTCCCAATATTAGTTTCTTAGGTTGGTATGTGTCTTACCGATAGCAATGGTTTTATTTGTACAAACTTTCTTCCCTTGTGTTTGGAGCCTCGATACTAAGAATTGAAACGTGTCTGGATTGGTCTTTAGTGTTATCACTGGGAGTCTATCTTGGTTACAGAAGATGGCTGGTTTAGGCTCCATATCCTCCATTAATATGAGTCTCCAAAAGGTCAACCTCATAGGTTACAGGAAGTTTCCCCTGTAGTAGTTTTCCATATGCCTGGTTTAACCTGAGGGTCAAACCATAAGAGCTCATGCCTGATACTGCCTTGTCGCGTCCCTCTTGACCGGCAAGAACGACGCAACTCGCAAAAGCTCTTCTCAAGCAGTTTATTCAGGTCCCTTGAAAACAGTCTTCCGAAAAAGGGGACGGGCAGACCCAACCCACAGGCTAAATACTAAATGAACAGCCAATCAAGTAAAGCCACGTAGTGCAATCTTAGAGGCCCACGTATGCGGAAGCAAGCCAGATCAGCGGTCTTAGCCAAATATGGACTTGTTTACCACTGAGAGCGCTCACCGTCGGGCTGGTGGAAGGCGGAGACCAGCGCCATCTTTAAGGCGCGGCACGTCGCAGCTCTCTACAGTTCCTCCTTTTTTATTTTTTCTAAAGTTGGTAGAAGTCCCTGGAAAGGTTTCGTAATCCCCCTATCTGGGGATCTCACGGTGGGCCTGAGCCTGTAGGAGGGCGGTGCTCAAACTCTTACCCGTCTCTGGGTCAGCCTCCCCACTCGGGACTGCCCTGTCTTAGGTGGCCGAGACTTACCCGTCAACTCCGTCACTGACTTACCAGACCCTAATATCCGTGGAATGAATTCCTCAGTGGGCAGGGACTATGCTTAGTGAAGATTTACTTCACGGCAGCAAGCCATGCCTGAGGGGACTGGCCCGCCTCAATGGCGACAAGGGCTTGTATAATCATGGCTTCATTACGCTTTTGTGTGGCTCTCATTTTGTAGATGCACCATAGGCAAACCAGAGAGGCTAGCATCATTAGTATCGCCAAAGAGCCTACACCCGCCCCACTCCTTAAGATGATTCATGGCTCGGTGTTGACAGTCCTTTAGCAACAGAGACATCAACCCGGGTGGAATTCACATGCACGATGGCAGTTCTCAGATTCTGCATCAGCTTATCAAACTCGCCAGACCAATTTCCTGTAAGATACTGAAAGAGTTGCTTAGACAAATTTGCAGCTACAGTATAATTTTGATATGGCACAGAGGTCACACACAAACCAGTCATTTTCCACTCACAGCCAATCTGGGCCACCTGTCACAATACATCCAAGGCCGTGGCTACATTGGCTGACAAATTATTTAAGGTAGCGGCAGTCTGCACTGAGGCATCCAGGCTTCCAACCCCTTGTTCTTATAAGGGGTGATAGCTGCTTTACACTCCTTTGTACATTGCTCATACACAAGTTGTTTAATTAAGGGCATTGCCAAATCAGGGTCTCCAAATACCCTTCCAGCTGCTTCAACCATTATAGCCACGAAGTCTGAGAAAGGCTCCAGGGGATCCTGAATAACCTTGGTTAGATTGCCATTCACTTTCCCTTTGTTAGGCAATGATTTTTAAGCTCTGGTTGTGATTAAATTGATTTGCTCAAACACCTGAGCCGGATACCCAGTTTGTTGTTGAGCAAATCGACCTTGCCCAAGAAGCATGTCCACATCCCAGGCTGGGTTTCCTGCTGCACGATTAGCAGCAGCTTGTTTATTAGCAAACTCAATCAAGAAAGCCTTCCAATCTAAATACTGCCCAGAGGACAGGCAGGCATGTGCCAGGCTCCTCCAGTCACTAGGAGTCATGTAATAACGATGAAGAGCTTCCACCTGAGCTACAGTGCCTTTGCTAACTTTTTCAGACTCTGAGCTATCTTTTTCCGAAGTATCTTTCCCAGATTTGACCGAGCGCTCCTCTTTTAACTGCTCTAATGTCTCTTGTCCCTTTTCCACGGCCTTGCAATATCTCTGATCTTCTAAACAACTATGAACAAGTCTCCAAATAGGCCGTGCTCCTCCCTGCAATGTACCTTGCTCCCAGGCAAAATCTAGATCTCTCCCAAGCTTATCCCAGCAACTGATAAAGACCAGCAAGGCTAGCATTCGCTCCATTTCTGTGAGGCACTCTCTGCTTTCCTCACCTTGCTCTGCCAGTTGTGTCTTCTACTCGTCCGAATCCCGGAACTTTATTGCTCCCTCCCGGAGACCTTATTGCCTCTTTACCGAGGTCCTTATTGCTCCCTCCGGAGACCTTATTGCCTCTTTACCGAGGTCCTTATTGCTCCCTCCCGGAGACCTTATTGCCTCTTTACCGAGGTCCTTCTACTCGTCCGAATCCCGGAACTTTATTGCTCCCTCCCAGAGACCTTATAGTTCGCAATTTCCGCAAAACTTTACCTTTAGTTCGCAATTTCCGCGAAACTTTATTGTCCCAATTTATCCCGGGAACTTACCAGTGCACTGCCCCTGACTGCAAGAGTTCTGAGTCTTTTCTGGTTCCCCGTACGGGCCACCACTTGTCGCGTCCCTCTCGACCGGCAAGAACGACGCAACTCGCAAAAGCTCTTCTCAAGCAGTTTATTCAGGTCCCTTGAAAACAGTCTTCCGAAAAAGGGGACGGGCAGACCCAACCCACAGGCTAAATACTAAATGAACAGCCAATCAAGTAAAGCCACGTAGTGCAATCTTAGAGGCCGACGTATGCGGAAGCAAGCCAGATCAGCGGTCTTAGCCAAATATGGACTTGTTTACCACCGAGAGCGCTCACCGTCGGGCTGGTGGAAGGCGGAGACCAGCGCCATCTTTAAGGCGCGGCACGTCGCAGCTCTCTACACTGCCTAGAAGATCCAGAAACTGAATTGCTCAGAGACCTAGGGTAGAACTAAATACAACTGACTAAAGAAATAATTTTAAAAAATGAACAAAATTATTCCTAATGATATTCTGTTATATTTATAAAATCTGTGTCTAGCCCAGTCATCATCAGACAGGCTTCCTCCAGCAGCTGATGGGAGCAGATAGAGAAACCTCCAGCCAAACATTAGCATGATCTTGGAGAACTGTGAAAAAGAGGGCACAAAGTTCATAAGAGCCAGAGGCATAGAGGACACCAGGAAAATGTGACCCACATATCAAATAAACAAAGCTCATGGGGCCACAACAGAGACTGAAGTGGCAACCATGGGTCTTTCATGTTTATGTATCAGGACTTCTGCATATGTGCTGTGTTTACTAGCTTGGGGTTTTCTTTGTGGGGGCGGGGTTAAGAATAGGAGTGGGGGTATCTCTAACACTCTTCTTGCTCATGGACTCTTTTACTCCTACAGGGTTGCCTCACACAGCCTTGACATGAGATTATATTCCCAGTCTTACTGAATCTTGTTATGTCAAGTTAAACTGATATAACTGGGAGTCTGCTTTTTTCTTAAGGGAAACAGAGTAGAAGTGTATCTGGGGTTGAGGTGAGGTAAGAGGTGGGGAAGGGATGAGGGGAGGGAAGGGAGGCTGTAGTTGGGATGTGTTATATGAGAAAAGAATAAATAAAATAAAGTAAAACAAAAAAGAAAGGCCAATAATAAAAAATGTGGTGGACTGAACACCAAATCCAGTGGTGGATTTTTCTTTAATGTTTCTTTAATTAAAAGTATATACTGTCCTTTCCTATTTCTTTTGATTAATTTTGGTTTGAAATATATTTTGTTAGACATTAAAAGGCTACCCCTCCTTCATTCTTAGGTCCATTTGCTTGATATATGCTATCATATAAGATATAAAGTATATATATATATATATATATATCCTGCAGTAATGTTTATCCTTAATGATGAAGTGTGCTTCTTGAATGCATTAAAAAGATGGATCCTGTTTTCACATCCACACTTAGTCTTTGTCTTCTTATTGGGGAAAAGAGATCACTGATTTGAAGAGATATCAATGACCAATATTGTTGATTCTTGTTATTTTGTCATTGTTGATGGTAGTGGTGGTGGTGACTGGTGTTTGTGTTTGTGTGTGTGGGGGGGGAGAGATAACTTTTCTGTATTTTTTTCTGGTATGATATTATATTTCCTGTATTTTCTTCGGTATAATAAACTTCCTTTGGGTCGAGTTTTCCTTCTAGCACTATCTATAAGGCTGAATTTTTAAATAGATTTTTAAAATTTTTACTTTCACATAGAATATCTTATTTTTTTCATCTATGGTGACTGTTAAGTTTTTCTAAGTATAGTAGTATGTGTTGGTATCTGTGGTCTCTTAGAGTCTACAAGACTTTGTCCACACCCTTCTGGTTTTCAGAATCTCCATTGCGAAATAAGGTGTAACTCCACTAGGTCTGCCTTTATATTAAACTTGATCTTTTTCTCTTGGAGATTTTAATAGTCTTCCTTTGTTCTGTATTTTTGGTATTTTGATTACTATGTGAGAAGGGGATTTTACTTCCTGACCAATTTTTTTTTGTACTTTTTATGCTTCCTATACGTACCTATATTGTCGTTTCATTCTTTTTGTTAAGACAATTTCTTCTATACTTCTGTTGAAGCGATTTTCTGGACATTTGTGCTTGGCTTCTTCTCTTTCCTCTATTCCTATTACTCTTAGATTTGATATAGTATGCCATAATTTCTGGATGTTTTGTGTTAGGAATTTTTAGAAATAACATTTTCTTTGATAATGCATCCATTTTTTTCTATTAAATCTTCCATGCTTGAGAAAGGTCCAGGGTCTCTCCCTATGTATCCCTGGCTTTCCTAGAGCTTGCCTTTTGGACCTGGATCATCTCAAATTAACAGAAAACTGCCTACCTCTGCTTTTCAAATGAGATTGAAAGCATGTACCATCACACCTGGCTTCTGTTTGGTATTGTAGAATTCAGAATCTCTGATAGCAACTGTTGCTTGTCTCCTAGCAAATTGATCTCTGATTAGCTTAGAAAATAACGGTGATAGACTGTCATAGTAACTAACAAAATGACATGCTTACATGACAAAACTTGGAAGCAGGTAAGTCGACAGCCTAGTTCTGCCTAGATAGGGTAGGCAAGTCCTTCATAATTCCTGCTCTACAAGCAATGTCTGTCAGAGAAACGGGGCCATATGGCTGAAGATTGATGCTGTAATGTATGGAGAGAAAATGGGAACTGTCCAGGCAGCCACTGGTGTGTCATTTCTTAGTTTTGGAAGCTGCGGGCCCTGCACTTCCTATATAATTAGATATATTTATCCCTCTCAGGTCTCTGAGGTGGTTGAAGAATAGATAGCCAGAGTCTCATAGTTAAATTTTGAGTTGTTTAGGAATCAAGAGGACATTCTGGATCTAAGAAGATGTTTTTAAAATTGTGATGCAAGTTAAGTATGAAAGCTGAGTTAGGTATAAAACTTTAAACTCATAGAGATGGTTAGATAGTAGAATGTTAAAGTCAGGTGCCAAATGCATATGGACTGGACATTGGGAATGTATGCTTAACTCTCATAATTGTGGCCTGTTTATTTCTGTTGTTTTGTATTGTATTTATAGTTATAAGAGAAAGAGCCATTTGTGGGAATGAAAGGGGGAGCTGTTGGGGGGAAAAGGTATGCCTTAAACTAAAAAAAAAAAAAAAAAGGGTAGAGGATGGGGATTTGAGTGGGAAGAGGGTGGAAGGGTGGGACTGGAGGCGGTGTGGGGAGGGGATTGTGATTAAGATGTAACTTGAAGAAATAAAAAATAAATTATAAAAAAGAATCTCTGATTGTGTTTTTTTAAGATTTATTTATAAATAAATTTATTTATTTGTTGCTTCAGGTTACATCTCCATCATATTGTCCTCTTTCCCCCCTTCCCAGCCCGACCCTCCCACCTGCTACCCACTAACACTTCCATCCTCTGTAGTGGAGTGTCCCTACATAACAATCCCTCTCCCCAGTTCAGAAGTCATATGAGGGCCAAGAGCCTCCTCATACACTGGGGGCCTACCAGGCAGTACCACCAGTGAAAAGTGTCTCATTGCCAGGGAGAGAAAACTAAAAAACAAACAAACAAAAAATTAAAATAGTCTATGTCCATGTTCCCTTTGGTGTGTTGGTTGTAGTATAGATATCCTGTACTATATAGCTAAAATCCTACTATAAGTGAATAGATGCCATGTGCGAAATTCTGAGTATGGGTTAGCTCACTCAGGATGAGCTTCTCTAGTTCCATCCATTTGGCTGCAAATTGCATAATTTCATTGTTTCTGATAGCTGAGTAGTATTCCATTGTGTAGATGGTGTAGATGTACCACAGTTTTTTATCCATTCTTCAGTTGAAGGACATCTGGCTTGTTTCCAGTTTCTAGCTATTACAAATGAGGCTGCTATGAACATAGATGAGGAAAGTTCCTTATGATTCGGTGAGGAGTCATTTGGGTGTATACCCAGAAGGGGTATGGCTGGGTCCTGAGGCAGAGGTATCCCAAGTTTTCTAAGATAATGCCATACTGACCTCAATAGTGGTTGCACAAGCCTGCACTCACACCAGCAATGGAGGAGGGTTCCCCTTTCTCCACACCTTCGCCAGCATGTGCTGTCATTTAAGCTTTTGATCTTAGCTATTCTGACAGGTGTGAGATGGAATCTCAGAGTCCATCTTGAGTTGCATTTCTCTGATTATTAAGGATGTTGAGGATTTCTTCAAGTGTCTCTCAGCCATTAAGGATTCCTCCTTTGTGAATTCTCTATTTCCTAATATCAAACAAAATAGACTTCCAAGTGAAGTTAATAAGAAAAGATAGGGAAGGGCACTACATACTCATTAAAGGAAATGTTCATTAAGAGTACATCTCAATATTGAACATCTATGCCCCAAATACAAAAGCACCTACATTTGTAAAAGAAACACTTTTAAAACTTAAATCACACATCGATCCCCACACATTAGTAGTGGGAGACTTCAACACTCCACTCACAACAATGGACAAATCACCAAAACAGAAGCCAAACTGAGAAATAATGAGTCTAACAGAGCTCATGAACCAAATGGACCTAACAGATATCTACAGAACGATTCACTCAAACACAAAAGAATACATCTTCTTCTCAGCACCACAGTGAACCTTCTCCAAAATCGACCATATATTTGGACACAAAGATAGCCTCAACAGATACAAGAAAATTGAAATAACCCCTTGTATCTTATCAGACCACCATGGAATAAAGCTGGACTTCAACAGCAAAAGAATCAACAGAAAGCCTACACACACATGGAAATTGTACAACTCTTTACTGGATGACTATTGGGTCAGGGAAGAAATAAAGAAGGAAATCAAAGACGTCTTAAAATCTAACAAAAATGAAGACACAACATACCCAAACCTATGGGACACAATGAAGGCTGTGCTACAAGGAAAGTTCATAGCACTAAGTGCCTTCAAAAAGAAAATTGTGACAGCTCATATTAGCAACTTAACAGCTAAACTGGGTGTTTTTTTCTCTCTCTCTTGTCTTATTGATTTTTGTTCATTTTTATTTTTGAATTTTTGTTGTTTTGTTTACTTGTTTGTTTGTTTTTTTAAGAGGGGGAGAAGGATCATAAAGATGAATGGGTATGAAAATAGGAAGTATTAAGACGTTGAGGAAATAAACTCTGATCAAAATATATTGTATGAAAAAAATTAATATAAAAATATTTACATACATACACAAATACAAATATAACACACATACACACAGAGAGAGACAGAAAGACAGACATACTCTGTTATTCTAATCAACTGAGGCTAAAGAAACTGCCATGAATAATAAGAGAACAGCCTCACTAAAGAAAAATCTTTGCTCTACTTGGCTAAATGGAATACAATGAAACTGACTAGCTGAATCCATGAAACTATCTTCTGGGAGGTATTTCTTCAAAGTCTGTACAAAAGAGCTGTATGCCAGTCATGGTCAAGATTATGTCTCATGTAGGCAGTTAACTGAGTAGTGTAAGAGTCACCTAGGGGGTACCGGTTTGAATGTAGGGTGAGATCACACAGAGCAGTTGAGGCTTGTTTGAGATTGCTGGCACTGTTTGAACCCTTGAAGAGAGTACAGGAGATGCCATTGGTGAAGGTATAGCCTCAGCTACCTATGATTGAAGGAGTTATGCATGGAGAGAAGTTGAGGTTTAGCACCAAATTGCAAGCTTAGAATCCCTTCTAATAGCCAAGATATTGATTGCTATCGTTGATGATAAAGCCCGGTTGCTGCAAGAGATTCCAACAAATGACAGCACCATAGGATACCATCAATGACAGCAGCAGCCATGGAGTTGAGTAACTTTGGTATATATAGATGGTAGTAAGAGTGGAGCTAGTTGTTAGGCTGTTCACAACCTGGAGGACCTTGAGAAGGTCCTAGAAGTCAGGGGTGAACGCTATGCCTTTAAAGGTTGTCTTCCTTTGATTAGATCATATCTGTGCTCTAGTTCTTCCTTTTAGAGTAAGAATATATTTAAATTACTCTTTTTTAATAATTTATTTTTTATTTCTTCAAGTTACATCTCAATCACAATCCCCTCCCTACTCCCCCCACCAGTCCCACCCTTCCTCTTCCCTTCTTTTTTTTTTTTAGTTTAAGGTATTTCTTTTTCCCCCCAACAGCTCTCCCTTTCAATCCACAAAATGGTTCTTTTTCTTATAACTACAAATACAATACAAAACAACAGAAATAAATAGGCCACAATTATAAGAGTTATATGGCTTAGCATACATTCCCAATGTCCAGTCCATATGTATTTGGCACCTGACTTTAACATTCTACTATCTAACCATCTCCATGAGTTTAAAATTCTATATCTAACTCAGCTTTCATACTAACTTGCCTCATAATTTTAAAAATATCTTCTTAGATCCAGAACACATAAACTGTTTAGGATAATTAAGAAACAGAAACTAATAGTCATGAAAATGTGTCATTTTGTTAGTTACTATGACAGTCTATCACAGTTATTTTCTAAGCTACTCAGAAATCAAGTTGCTAAGAGACAAGCAATATTTGCTTATCTAAATATAAGAGATAGATAGGCCATCTTCAAAAACCTCAAGAGATTTGCAGAATATGGCAAAGATGTTTTCTTAACTTAAGATTTTTTGGTATCGAGACATGTCAGCTCCTGACAGCAACACCTATTCTACTCCAAGTAGAAGATGAGCATCGAAGAATCTCCAGTGGGAGATGATTGAATTGGTGGTAAGCCTTTCTCTTGGTAAATTATTCTTATTTTTACAAGAACACACAGTTGAGAGACTTAGCTTTTAAGGAAATTTAGGAGATCTACAGAGACTTTAGAATTTAAGAGACTTCAGATACTTTAGAGACTTGGGATATTTAAAAAATTATTTCTGTTGTTTTGTATTATATTTGTTGTTATAAAAAAGAACTTTTAAACTGCATATTTAAAGATTGCAGGACGTTGTAAGAATTGGAATTTTTCATTGTGTGACATTAGCATACCGTCTTGATAATAAATGAAAGGTTTTAGGTGAAAGTGATGTGTTTGTATGTCAAATTGACAGCACATCAATTAGTTGACTAGTTTAATGTCAGTGTGACACAAGATACAGTAACTTTGAAAGAGGGAATCTTAATTGAGGAAATGCCCCTACCATGTGGCCTTTTGGCAAGTCTGTGAAGCATTTTCTTAACCGATGATTGAAGTGAAAAGGCCAAGCTCATGTGGAGTATTACACTTTCTGGGCAGGTGGTCCTGAATGGTATAAAAAAGGAAACAGACTGAAGCAATGGACCACAAGCCAATAAATGGGAGCACTCCATGTCTTTTGCATCATCTCCTGTCTCCAGGTTCCTTTCCTTACTACTTTTGTAAAAGACAGTGATGAAGACATAGAGTCTTAAATAAACTCTCTTCTCTATGTTACTTCTTGTAGTAGAGTTAGTGAAGTTAATATAGAATCTAGCAGCATGGGGGTTTTTGATTAGCAGAAGCTTGGCTTCTCAGATAAAAGATATGGGCGAATCCAATTATATCTGGATGTGATTACCATTGAATGGTGTACCTTGGAAGCCCAAGAGCAGATGATGTAATTGATCATGGGACCACAGAATGCACTCTTATGGAAGCATGGCTTGGAAAGCCCGCCAGGGACTATGGCAATTAAATGCCAGAATTCACATCCTCATTTTCCTCTGCCAACATATACTGAGAGACCACACTCCACTGCTCATCACCATTTTGCACTGACCTGCCAGGAGTCCATGCTAGTGGAGAAAATAAAGGCAGAGTTCCCTGGAGCTGCAGAAAGTCAGAACAGCCAAAACACCTGGATGGAGCCTCTTAGAGCCCCAGAACATTGAAATGATGAGCAGGCAATTTGGAAATTTTAATCTTGAAAATAATTAGGCCATGTCACTGGTGGGGCAATTCTTGGCTTAATAAAAGACTCCAAATAGATTAAATTTATAAACTGGCCTTAAGATCTGAAAAATAAGACTCAGAGACTTTAAGATTGAAAGACTTATTGAAAACCAGCCATCCATACGGATCCATGTCAAGAGAATTAATCTGAAACTTCCTTTTACAAAACTTCAGTGAGTGTTAAGTGTTTGTTTTTTATAGTTATTAGAGTATTTTAGATATTAAGATATTTTTATGACTGCTGAACAGGGGCATGGGACTGTTATGTAGAGACACTCCACTCCAGAGGAGTGGGATGGAAGGGATAGGGAGTAAAGGGTGAGAGAGCAGGACTGGGAAGGGTGGAAAGAGGACAATGTGATAGTAATATAAACTGAAGTTATAAATAAATAAATTTTTTTTAAATATTTTATTTTTTTTTCTTCAAGTTACATCTCAGTAACAAACCCCTCCCTATTCCCCCTTCCTATCCCGCCCTTCCACCCTCTTCCCTCCAGAAGTTTCCCCTTTCAGTCCAACAGCTGGTTCCTTCTCTTATAACAGTAAGTATTATACAAAACAATAGATATAAATATGCCACATTTATGAGAGTAAATTGGCCCAGTATACCTTCCCAATGTTCAGATTATACCTATTTGGCCCCTGATTTTAACATTCTACTATCTACCCAACTCCATGAGTTTAAAGGTCTATATGTGACTCAATATTCATACTATCTTGCAACACACTTTTAAGAGTATCTTCTTAGATCTATAACACTCTCTTGATTCATAAACAGTTCAAAATTTAACTATAAGATTCTATCTGTCTATTCTTCAACCACCTCAGAGACCTGAGAGGGATAAATATATTTGCTTATATAGGAAGTGCAGAGCCTGCAGCTTCCAAAACTAAGAAAGAACATACCAATGACTGCCTGGACATTTCCCATTTTCTCTCCATACATTCCAGCATCAATCTTCAGGCTTTGG
>CAJQZJ010032464.1:11011094-11030782 GCA_907164525.1 Lophiomys imhausi
GTTTTCTTTATTGTTTCTATTTCTATTTTCATGTCTTGTATGGTTTTCTTCGTTTTGTACATTTCCTTCTCCAGCTTGCTTGTTTTTGTATGAAAATCTTTCATGGCTTTTTCCTTTTCCTGTTCAGGCTCTGTCACCTTGGCTTGGAGCTCTTTAATGTTGTAGAATTGTGGCTTCTTTGAATTCCTTCATAGATTTAAGTTCTTCTTGCAGGGACTCTATCACTTTCCATACTGCAGAATTGTCAATGTTTTCATGTGTTTCTGTTGGTGTGTGGTCATCCGAATTGGATGAGCTAGGGTGGTTCTGCTTTGTTGGAGTCATAATTCCTTGATTTCTATTTTTTTTTTGACCTTTCGCCATTGGATGCATTTAGCTGTCTGTTTTCTGTGCTTGGAACCACAGTGGATGATTTGGTGCAGGGGATGAGTTACCTGGCTATCTGTCGTTGCTTACAGGGGGATTTCAAGGTCACTGTGGTTTTAATCACCAGAGGCACTGTGATCTGGTGCAGCCTATTCCCAGGTTGTGAGTAATGGACCAGGATTGTTTCACTGCTCCCAATTCAGACTTCTCTATGTTGCACTCTGAGTTATCAGCCTGTAATGGTTCTGATGGTATGGGCCTGTTTGCCCAGGCACAGATTCTGTGGGCTTTGTTTGTCGTCCCGGAGGCTGACAGGGTCTGGCTCCAAACCTGATATGTCTGGATTTTCCAGGATACAGCTATGTCCCGATTTCTGGTTTCTCTCTAGGCTTCTCGCCACAGGGCTGGACCCTGTGCCTGATTCCCTTCCTGTCTGCGCCGCCACTTGTCCCGTGGGTACCCCAAGCCCCGGATCCTCCGGCTGCCTGAGTGCACCTCTCATCCCAGCAGCTCGGCTGTGGGTGCATGGACCCCTGGCCCCGCCCACGCCTGTCTCTCTCCCCAGATGACCTGCCCTGGACTGGCGGGGATTTGGCCCTGCCAGCCGTGCTCCCTCCCCAGCTGCGCTATCGTCAGTATTCGAGATTTGGCCCTTCCCGCCTGCTTTTGTGTTCCCAGCTTCCCGCGCTCTCTCGGAACCTCCTGCCCTCCACTTCACGAGCGGCTGCAGACCACCCGCTGAGCCCCCTGTTTGTTCCTTGCTAAGGCTTCCACTATCTCGCAACCTTTTTTAAGTGGGTATAAGTTCAACCTGATGTGTGGGGAGCCCAATAGGACAGCGATCTATGGCCAAGTGGACCCTGATTCTGCCTGCTGTAAGTTGGGATCGATCTTACCAGGCGCCTCTCCAAATGGGAGTTCCCGAATCCCGGGTTTAGTGGCCTCCGTGTCTGTGAGAGATGGGGAGAGCCTTGCCCTGGGACTTTTAACAGTCCCTTGGGAGCTGTGAGTGTTCCCGGGTGGGGGTCTAGCCCCTCCGGTTTTTGCACAGTGCCCAATAACTCTGTGTTTTTTATGGCTCTTTTTTCCCCGTGTTCAGAATGCGTCAGTGTAGGTCGCCGCCATCTTCACTCCCCGATAAATAAATTTTTAAAAAAAATAATCTTAGATTATAGGTTTTAGAATTATGGTTTAGGTTTTATGATTTAGGAACTTTGTAGGTAATTGTTAAGTATTAATAAATATATAAATATAAATTAAAATTTACTGTTACAACTTCTGGTCATGGTGTTTTATCATAACAATAAAAACTGTGTTTGAGGTGTTAGTTTTCCTTATTTCTACTTTCACTAACTTCTATTTGTATGCAATTCTCCTTATTCCACATATTTGCTAATATGTGTTGTCTCTTGAGTTTTTGATCTTAGCCATTCTAATAGGTTTAAGATGGAATCTCAGAGTTGTTTTGATTTGTATTTTCCTGATGACTAAGGATGTCAAGCATTTATGTATTGTTTTCTTTCAAGTTATATGTCAATCAAAGTCCCTTCCGTCTTCCCATCCGGGTCCCACCCTCCCTCACTTCCTCTTCCCTATCTCTGTCATCTACTTCTCCTCAGATGAGGGGAGCAGCACATATCAAAACCCCTCAGTCCATTAGTCACATCAGGGCTAAAACTGTCTGTTTGTATAGGGCCTTGATATGGCAGTGCAGCTAATGTAAGGTGTTGCTCTAACAAGCAACAGGGTCCATGACTTGCTGCTGGGTGAAGTTTCTGTAGGATACTCATGCTAGGTTCCTGTCTGATTATGTCTCTGGGTTGTAGGATGGTTGTCCTGTGCTACATGGTTAATATCCACTTATAAGAGAGTACAGACCATGTGTATCTTTCTGGATCTGAGTTAGGTCACTTAGGATGAGATTTTCTAGATCTATCAATTTGGTTGCAATTTGCATGATGTCCTTCTTTCTGATAGCTGAGTAGCATTCAGTTGTGTAAATGTACCACAGTTTTTTATCCATTCTTTGGTTGAAGGATATCTGGTGTTGTTTCCAGTTTCTGGCTATTACAAATAAAACTGCTATGGACATTTTTGTGATGATGTCTTTCTGGTTAGGTGGAGAATCTGTTAGATAAATGTCCAGGAGCTGTATGGCTAGGCCTTGAGATAGAACTATTTCCAATTTTCTAAGATATCACCAGATTGATTTCCAAAGTAGTTGTTCAAGTTTGCATTTCCACTAGCAATGGAGGAATGTTCCTCTTTATCCACATCCTCGACAGCATGTTTCTTCATTCGAGTTTTAATCTTAGCCTTGTATGAGATGGAATCTGAGTTGTTTTGAGTTACATTTTCCTGATGGCCAAGGATGTTGAGCATTTCTTCAAGTATATCTTGGCTTTAGAGATTCCTCTTTTGTGAATTCCTCTTTGGTGAATCCCATGTTGTAAACTGATTATTTGGCTTGCTGGTGTTTAATTTCTTGAGTTCTTTGTAAATTTTGGAATTTAGCCCTCTGTCAAATGTAGTATTGAACTTTTTTCATTCTGTCATTCTGTCATATGCTGTCATTCTGTTATATTGATGAGCTCCTTTTCCTTTCAGAAGCTTTTCAGTTTCATGAGGTCCCATTTATTAATTGTTGTTCTTAGTGCCTGAGCTGTTGGTGTTTTGTTCAAAAAGTTATCTCCTGTACCAATGAGTTCAAAGGTATTCATCACTTTCTCTTCTATTAGATCTAATGTGTCCATTTTTTTTTTTTAATGTGTCCATTTTTATAGTGAGGTCTTTGATCACGTAGACTTGAGTTCTGAGCAAGTTGATAAACATGGATTTATTTGTATTTTTCTACATGCTCACATCCACACAGACTAGCACCATTTGTTGAAGATGTTTTCTTTTTTTCCATTGTATGGTTTTGGTTCCTTTGTCAAAAATCAAGTGTCCATAGGTGTGTGGGTTTATTTCTGGGCCTTTGACTCAATTCCATTGATCAACTTGTCTGTTTTTATGACAAGACCATGCAGTTTTTATTACTATTGCTCTGTAGTATAGCTTGAAATGAGGGATGGTGATACTCCAGAAGGTCTTTTATTGCACAGGATTGTTTTAGCCATCATGGGTTTCTTTTTTTTTCCTTATGAAAAGAGCTGAGAATTGCTCTTTCGTGGTCTAAAGAATTGGGTTGGAATTTTGATGAAAATTTCATTGAATCTGTAGATTATTTTTGGTAAGATGTCCATTTTTACTACTTTAATCTTACTAATCCATGAGCATGGGTGATCTTTCCATCTCTTGACCCAGAAAGACAGGCATGGTATGCATTCACATGTAGGTAAATATTAGCCATTAAGTACAAGACAATCATGCAAAGAAACTAAATAACAAGGAGGGCCCAAGGGAGGATGCTAGCATCTCATTCAGAAGGGGAAATTAAATAAACATCTGAACTAGATGGAGGGAGGGAACTATGTGGGAGAAGGTGTGGGGATCAGGTGTGGGGAGTAGACAGAGATGACTGGGAGAAAGGACAGAAATCTGTGCAACAGGGGCAGCTTTGGAACAAAGAAGGGTCCTGGCAGTCTAAGGGGGGAAGGTGACACTACCTCAGACTCATAGCAGGATAGGTTATGGAGCCTTATGAGGCCTTCTGCTATAGCCAGGCAGAACTTTCAGTGGAGGGAGAGGGACACCAACCTACCCACAATATCTTTGATCCAAAATTTCCCTGCGAAAAGTATTGGGGACCATTGCTATAGTTAAGGCTATTATTGTATTATTGCAAACAATTGATGTAAAAAAGGGGAAGATAAACAGTTTCACACAGTCTTCCCTTCTTTTGCATCCCTTTCTCTTCCTTATCTATGAACAGATTTTTCTATGTTCTCTGTAGAGAGGCACTAGCAGAACTTAGTGTAACCACTGATAATTATTAAATTAATTACCACTGGAAAAAGGGTCCTCTGTGCTTTGTTGACATATAACAATAAATAAAATAAAAAAGAACAATTAGGCAATCGTTAATTGCTATATATGATATAGCACGTGTATATAATTAGGAAAATTATATGATATAGCATACATTCCCACTGTCCAATCCACATATATTTGGCAACTAATAATAATATTCTACTATCTATTTATCTTGATGAGTCTGAAGTTCTATACCTAACTCAGTTTCTATCTTAACTTGAATTATCAAGTTAAAAAAAAATTCATAGACCCAGAACATCCTTTTAATCCCTAAACAACTTAAAACTTAACTGTGAAACCACAACTATCTAGTCTTCAACCACATCAGAGAACTGAGAAGGATAAATATATATGAATAAACAGGAAGTGGAGAGGAAGCAGCTTCCAAAACCAAGAAATGACAGACAACTTGATGCCTGGATAGTTCCCAATTTCTCTCTGTAACATTGGAGCATCTATCTTCATCCTCTAGGTCCAGTAACTCTGACAAACATTAGTTGTAAAGCAGGAATTATGAAGGACTTTCCCACCATGTCTTGGCAGAAGTAACTGTTGACTTACCTGTTTCCAAATTTTGTCCTTTTCTGACAGCATTCTGTCTACAGTTGAAGGAAAGGCTTTTTCTTGCCCAGTGACAAGCTTGCCACTAATGCAGCCATCTCCAAATACAGATTCTTTGATATTCATCATCTAGTTGGAGTAGGGAGGAGTTCTGTCAGGAGTTGACATGTTTCAATATCAAAAAATCTTAAGTTAAGAAAATATCTTTAAATGGAATGTTCTACAGATCTCTTGAGGTTTTTGAAGACCATATATCTATCTTCATATATATATATATATATATATATATATATGAGCAAGCAAATGTTGCTTGTCTCTTAGCAACTTCATTTCTGATTAACTTAGAAAATATCTGAGATACACTAAGCAAGTATCTAACAAAATGACAAGTTTTAATGACTATTTGTTTGCATTTCTTAATCATCCTAAACAGTTTGTGATATTTGCTATCAAAAGGCCTTGAACTTCACATTGCATTTTTAAGAATTACATAGGTACAATACCTTAAAAAGAGTTAACCTTAATTTTGCATCAATATGCAAAGATCTACACCAATGTAATCAAGTATAAACTTAATTTTTTTTCGTCTGATCAGAATATTTTTATTTAAAACACTTAAATTTATTGATATTTAACAAATATTTATTAATACTTAAAAAAGTCAATAAAATACCCATATCCTAAAACCTCAAAACATTTAATATCTAAGAATATTTAATCAATTCCACTTTAGTTTTTGAAAGTATATTAAAATTCTCTAATGAAGTTCATTCAGGCATCTTGGTTTAAACTACAGTTCTGGCAATTACTGCAGAATTATCTTCAGCTCAGTTCAGCTCCCTCCAGGCCTAGCTTTGCAGGTTTGTGTGATCAGTTCCACAGTATCATCTGTCCCTGTGCTATGCAGTTAAGGATTTAAAGTCTGTAATAGCGATTTCCTGGAGTCCACCAGTTTCAACTTTCTCCTATGCCCAAGCTCACTTCAGGCTTCACTCATTTCTTAGCAAACCTTATGCAGTTTTGATCCTGCCTTTGACCTTTATCAGTTCTGCAGCTTGCTTTGAGTTCCTTTCATAGCTGCAGAAGTCATGGGAATTTAGAATTTCCTTTAGAGAGTTCAAGAATCTACAGGACATTTCAGAAGATCACAAGATGACCCCCTCTATAAACTTGGGGCATTCACATGACTCCTGCCACAAGTCAGAGAAAAGGAGTGAATGTGTTCGATACAAAGCAATGTAAGCCATATACCCTGAGGCCATGATGAAATAGCCCAAGGAAAGAAAGGAACTAAACTTAATTTTTATCAGTATGCAAAGATTTAAGATTCAATAATCTACCACTTTTTCAGTAACATTCCTACATCATGTCTATATCTTTTTTTTTGTTTTCAAGTCTTTTTTCTCTACATAGGAGAGAAAGGAAGATGAGAAAAGACAAAGAGAGAAATCCCTGGGTCTAACCTCCTAAGCTTTATTTAACAAGACCTTTTAACCACTTGGAAGCAATCACCCTAAATGATAGAGTCCCATTTCGAAATGAGTAAGATTTCTTTAGATTTGTCTGTCTGGTCTCTTATGGGTAAACAACCTATATCTTAACACATAGATTGAATCTCGTGTTTTCAGTTACAGATGTCAAAATTGTATTTATAATTATTTTTAATGGATTTTCATTAATTTTCTCTTTCACTTTTTCTATCCCAACATATATTCAGTCATTATAAAAATACATAGAATGATGAGAAATTAAAGATTATGTAGTACAAAGTTTCCTACTTTCCCTTATACTTAATTGTGACTAAAGACATGCCAACATGTAGGTAGTTAAATTCTTTTCACCCAACTTAAATAAAAATATACTCACCACTGATTCCATGTGATGTTTTCAAAACATCTGTAATAGAAGAAGTAAGAGATGATAAAAATATTTCAAAAATGGTAAAAAGAAGAAATGGTACAAAATGATAATGATTAACCCATGAAATAAAAGACATTAAGCTGATGCCTCCTCCCTAAACCCTAAGATATTATCTATCTCAATAATCTATATTCACCCAGGGAATATGTGTCTATTGACTGTATTCCTTGGAATTGTTCACTAGTACTAGTTGATTCGTGTTGTGGTGGTTTCACATTTTCTTACTGAGGTAAGTTATTTCAGGATCTACATTCTGATTCTCTGGGCCTTTGTTCTTCATGTTGTAGAAGTCACTAAATGTAATTTTTGAGTGAAATATGCCTAGATTCACTAATAGATTAAGGTATAGTAAAAACAACATCAGATATTTGCATAATTAACTCATGAAGGTAAACCATTTTATTTTATTGTACTAGAACCTAATTATTAACAGCACATGTTAGATTTATAAAATGAAATAGTATAAAGTTATAAAGATTATCCAGGCAGTGGTGGCTTGTGACACAAAGACAGACAGACCTCTATGAGTTCAAGACCTGCATCGTCTACAGAGCAAGTTCCAGGACAGGCTGGGTTGTACAGAGAAACTCTGTCTTGAAACATACCCCCACAAAAAAATTTGAAAGAACACAAATATTTGCATTTACTTTCTTCAGATATATGCACACATACATATGTGTGTGAGCATGTATATATTTATGTATGAAGGTATGTTTGAAGGAACATATATATGTGTGTAGAGAGAGAGATACATTTAAAAGAATAGAAGCAATATAAAGCATTGTAGCAATCAGAATATCCTTTTACTTAGTTCAAGGCCCACTATTCTTTGTTCAATACACAACCAACCTTGTATTTATTCTCTTAATAGTTTTTTTTAATTTCAGATATTTATCAAATAGTCATGAAGTGAATATGAGTGGTAATGTGTCCATCTACAGTGATTAAGGATAAGATAATGTGTGCAGAAAAGTAGAAATGAGGACAAACTACTGCTGAAATTAATCCAACCAGAAAAGATTCTGGCTATGCCATTACAAAGTATGGCCAGATTTGTTCCATTCCAGTGGCAGTAAGCATGCAACTTCATAAATCACATAATCCCTATCTTAGTTTTAAATTAAAAACAGAACAGTCTACTTATTACCATAAACGTTGCTCACTGATGTACTTTACTTAATCATCAATAAATAAAAGATTTAGGTAATTGACAAATAAGTCAGTTAATATGTAAAGTGACTTCTAGATTAAGTGGCATGATTTGCTTTCAGTAGGCAAAGGATGAAGAATGATAGATAATAAGTGGAACTACTCAGATTTTTGTAATCAAACTCAATGCAAAACTTATAATATATAAAAATAATTTTGTGATCTAATCTGGCACATCAAGTGCTTTCCTGCTTAATAAAATGCTGTATTGACTTTAGCAAATAATTTTAATTAACTATCATGTTATAGATATAACAAACTGGAATCCTTTAAGTTTTAGCTTAAAGTTGACAAAGCATATATAATAAAAATTAAATAGGAAATATCCAAGTTGCTCACACATAAATATATTAAAATATCATCTGAATTCATTTCAAAATATTAAATAATTAAAAGTCTGAAATTGCACTATTAAATATTTACAGTTTTATGTTTTATATTGAGAAAAGAGACAACTCTAAATAATGGATAAGTATTATTGAAAAGCTATTTGTACCACCCAAGTTGTAAAACACATTACAGTCAATAAAATATTTCTGTAATTCATGCTTTTAATATTGAAAATAAATGTCAGGAAATAAACATGTAATTAGCATAGAAAGATTTGGAATTGCTGTCTATATCAATAGTCACTTCTCAAATACGTATATGAATAAAATAGATTGAAAAATCCCAAATTTCACTTTGAGTTAGGAAAACTTCATTGACCATTATCATACAAATACATCAGAAGCCACATGACTGACTGAGAGGTGGTGATCGATCACATTTGCAAATAGCTGTTTATCTTAATGTATAGCAGATTTTAGAATATATTTTAACATATAGGGAGATTGTATTTCCAAAAGTTATACTTCATGTGATCAAGTTAAAGAATACTATAATATAAATACAAACTCAGAATATATAAGAATCACCTGTCCTAATTCAGGTTAAACAGAAATGTATTTATAGGTGATAGAATGATAAAAACAATAATCCAGAAGAATTGAAAATCAAGGAAAAATTTTATACTCTAAAAGTGTTATGTATGCATTCCAATACAGAGAAATATCACTACTTCTCATGCTTCCTGTGTACATTTAAAATATATTTATATGTGCATACAAATTGTATAAAATAATAATTAGATAGTACAATTTGATATTTCTTAGAATCAAGAAAAGAGTAAAAAAAATTAGTGAAAGCAAATAGAAAATACAGCACTTCAATGTTAAAAGGCTTTTGAACCACAGAAAGCTTTGATTTATATATATATATATATATATATATATATATAATTTTTCTCTACCACAAACATAATATATTCTCAAAATTTAACTAATCAATGGCATACAGAGATCAATATCAAATAGATATAATATCTTTCATTATTCTTACTTCTTCCCTTTTTTGGCTTAATTTTGTTTGAGACAGGATCTCTATTGTTTTGCAACCTGATGTGGAACATAGCTGAGGATGATGTTGAACTTCTGATTCTCCTGCTTCTACTCTCCAGTACTGAAATCACAGATATTTGTCACTGCCTAGCAGTTTTATCCAGTGTTGGAGATCAAATAAACACTTCATATAGGGTAGGTAATAAGTCTGATAAAACACAAAACTCATCAAGACTTCAGTAGAGCAGAAGGATAAATAATAACAGTGACACTTACTGTTACTTGACAGCTTGACAGAGTCCAGAATCTCTAATTTGATGAGTATTGGGACATGCCTGTAAGAGATTATCTTCATTATATCAAATAATATGTATAGATGAATCTGAGATATGAGTGAATTAAATGTTTCTTGAAAAAATATAAACTTTATCAAAAAGTCAAAAACTTACAAAATCTATAATACAAATAGAAATTAGTGAAAGTGGAAATGTAGTAAAGTAAGATGCCAAAATAGGAAGAAAAAGAGTCAAGAGAAAGTAGCAGGGACAAAGAAGGTTTTCTTGTTGGATGGAAGAAAATTGAAGTAACTATTAGAAATATGTTTAATTTCTTAAGAAAATGTGTTATATATCGATATGTAATATGTAATATAGAGAAATGTGTGAAGGGTCAAAATTCAAACTGTACAATAATGTCAAGAATGTACAAATAAATTGATACATTCAAAGCAATGATGCCATAATCCCAAAAGCTTTTTGAAATATATAAATTTCCATATACACTTTAAAATGCAGATTGAAATATGAAAAATAATCTAGAATAATAAAAGTTTTAATCGATAAAAGAGAATAAATTTAGTGATAGGCATATAAATGTTAATCACTCTATAGAACTTAAGATATCACCATAGTATTGAAATGCTTTAATCACTGAAAGTTTATTGTGATAATTAGAAATCCATGAGCAGGTCCATTCTTTATAATCATTTATATTTATATGATGTGTAAGAAAATCAATGAAAATTAATTCAATGATTAAGAATAATCAAGTTGCTAAATTTTAAAATGTCATAAATATTAAACTTAATAAATTTAGTTTAAATGTATATAAAGGTTATATAAATGATATTGGAATAAAATAAGGAATATTTGTTTTAGTTTGTTTCTAGCTACTGGTACAGACTCTTGGAAAAACATTTAATTTACTAAGTTTTATTGTGAAAGGATCATAATTCAAGGTTCTTAAAAAATAAATTCTTTTTAATCGTACTGTATTTATGCACTGACATAATTTCTGGTGAGGCTCTGGGTACTTTGAGGATGGGAGCTGGTTGGCAGGGAAATTATCCATGCAGTTAGAGCTTGGAACTGTTAGTTCCACTTCCATGGTTAACAAAGAGGCCATTACTGGAAGTAAAATTAATCAATAGTAGTCACTTCTGTAACCAATAATACTTCCATGATGCTCTCATTAGGTGATATTTGATGGGCTTTTGGATATTTTAAGGATTATACATAATTATTTGAAAAATCATGCTTGGTAATTCGAAATTTCATACCCAATCCCCTCCCCAGAGAAGGCTGCTCTAAATTTTAGTTTAAAAATATATCATCATGGTAATTCAATAAATCTTGCATTTTTAACCTCTTTAGGCCATGAATTAAACCATATGCTGGGAGATTAGCACATGTCAGTTCTACTGGATAGAAAGTCCTGTGCTCAGGATCTTCACAGGTATGTGTGAACATTGTTGCACTGTTCACTTTTTATTATGTATGACATCTTGTATAATGAATCAGTAAATAAAATATATCTCCCTAGGTTTTCTGACCCACTATTCCAAATTACCAAGCAAGATAAGATTATTATGTGAGGATTAGAATTGTAACCAACTCAGAGAGATTGTCTATATCATAAGTATACAATATTTGAGACTGGTGTCTATAATGCAGGCAGTCTTGTTAGACTAATCTTGTAAATATTAGGCTCCAAATTACCTAGGGACTATCAGCATTAAGAATTTAATTTGTGTCTACAGAATATTACAGACTTATTATGTATAAAAGACACCTCACACTTAATTTTAGGAAAGTTCTGTGGTACCAAGCAGATGATAAAATATCTTATAGTGTATAAAAAAATCAGCTTTTACAACAATAACACATTCATTGAAGAAATCAATCTTGATATCATATCTAAAATAAGGAATAAAACAATCAAGCTATTTGAATAAATGTTCGAGAACATTTTCCTGATCTGCATTTATAGTATGTAAGAACATAGAAAACAATTTTTTTTAGAAAAGCAAAATCATATCCTCTTAATATAAACAGAAAGTGTTAGCAAATGAGAATTAAGTAACAGACATGCTTTAGAAAACTAATATGCATATGAGACTACCATGAGTGCTAAATGCCAGTTTTAAAGAAAAGTGTTTCATGTATGGAATATTAAGAAAAGAGAAAACATCACCATATTTTATATGGATAGTTTGCCATTTGATAAATAAGTGTAAACTCTTCTGAAGCCCACAGAGACAGCCTTGATAAAATGAGTTCAAGACTTGCCATTTAAGTACTATTATATAATTGAAGACAAAATGCTCTTGGAGAATTTATTCATTTCTCAGGCTAATTCTCACAACATGGGATAAGTCTAAACTATAATGTTGCCAAAAAGTAAAGAGTTGCTTAACAGCATGTTGTGTATAATTTGAAATGTCACAAATATCAGTTTGTGACCTTTCACCATTCAAAGAGAGTTCAAACTTAGTGTATCAAAATTGATAATAAAGTACTTTGAATAAAATATGAAAATTTAAGTTGATAATATAAGCAAATAAAACTTCATTAAAATGAGGAAATAACTAAATAATTGATGACCATAAGAATATTACCAACAAATAATATAACTTGCCCCAAATGCTGTTCTTTAACTCAAAAGGAAAATTAGGTACCTTATAATATAGAAACCTGAACATACCATCGTAGCAAAAGATAACAAAAGAACTCATCAGTACAAAGACAAATAAGGATAATTGTATGTTTACTATTTTAAGAAAGGTGGAAAATTTTGCCAGAGAAAAGTAAGGACACACCAAGAGGGAGAGGTTAAAATAATGAACTACTACACACATAGACATTTGATTTACAAAACAAAGTCTGAAAGACCCTTCAAGTGAAAAGAAGATTAAAAACTACTAGAGTGAAATGAACATATTGTGGTGGAATAGACTGTTATGTTACTTTGAATGAAAACTGTCCCACAATGAATCAAATACTTGAATACTCAGTGATGTTTTAGAATCTGCAGAATTGAGGAAGTATCACTGCAGGAGTACTTTGATCATAAATCCACATCCTAATCCAGTTCACTTGCTGTTTTGTGCTTCTGGTTATACTACAGAGCAATAGTAATAAAAGCAGCATGACACTGGCATAGAAACAGACCAGCTGATCAATGGAATCAAATTGAAGACCCAGAAATAAAACCCACATACCTACAATCACTTATATTTTTTAGAAAGAAGCCAAAGCCATACAATGGAAAAAGGAAAGCATCTTCAACAAATGGTGCTGGTCTTACTGGATGCCAACATGTAAAAGAATGCAAATAGACCCGTATTTATCACCTTGCACAAAACTTAAGTCCAAGTGGATAAGAGATCTTAACATAAAACCAAACACACTAAATGAAATAGAAGAGAAAGTGGGGAAAAGCCTAGAATTCATTGGCACAGGTGACAATTTCCTGAACAGAACACCAATAGCTCAGGCTCTAAGACCAACAATCAATAAATCGGACCTCATGGAGCTGATAAGCTTCTGTAAGCTAAAGGACACTATCATTAGAACAAAACGGCAACCAGCAGATTGGGAAAAGATCTTTACCAACCTCACATCTGACAGAGGGCTAATATAAAAATATATAAAGAACTCAAGAAATTAAACACCAAGAAACCAAATAACCTAATTAAAAATGGGGAACAGAGCTAAACAGAGAATTCACAAAAGAGGAATCTCTAATGGCCGAGAGACACTCTGAGAAATGCTCAGGAGAACTTTGAGAAATGATCAGAGATATGCAACTCAAGATGACTCTAAGACTCCATTCACACCTGTCAGAATGGGTAAGATCAAAAACTCAAATGACAGCACATGCTGGCATGTTTTAGAGAAAGAGGAATATTCTTCCATTGGTGGTGGAAGTGCAAACTTGTACAACCACTATAGAAATCAGTCTGGTGATATCTTAGAAAACTTGGTATAGCTCTGTCTCAAGACCCAGATGTACCACACTCCTGGGCAAACATCCAGAAGATTTCTCACCAAACCACAAGGACATCTCCTCAACTATGGTCATAGAAGCTTTATTTGTAATAGTTAGAAACTGGAAACAACCCAGATATCCTTCAAATGAAGAATGGATAAAAAGAAAGAACAAAAACAAATTGTGGTACATTTACACAATGGAATACTACTCAGAAAAATCATGCAATTTGTTGTCAAATGGATAGATCTAGAAAAACTCATCCTGAGTGAGCTAACCCAGACTCAGAAAGACACACATGGCATGTATTCACCTATAACTGGATTTTAGCCATATAGTGCAGAATAACTATCCCACAACAAACAGATCGAAAGAACAGGAACATGGACTTTGTTACCTGTTAGTGGGACACTTTGCCCTAGTGGAGCTGCCTTTTAGGCCCCCAGTGCAAGAGGAAGCCATTAGCCCTCATATGACTGATGAACTAAGGGAGGCTGAGATGTGGGGGCACCCTACACTGGAGTAGAATAGGTGGAAAAAAAGGGAGAAGGTGGAACCAGTATGGGTGGAGGGAGGGAGCTATGATGGAGATGTAACTTGAAGTAATAAATGTAATTAAAAAAAGAAAATATGCAATCTCTAAGCATATGGCCATTGCCACATGCTTTCCACTTGTCACCATGCTGTCTACTGTGATGGAGCCTTCTCCCTCTAGAACCTGGAGCCAAATTAAATACTTGCTTCAATAAGAAAATAAATGCTTTCTTCTATATGCTACCTAGGTCATAGTATTTCATCTTAGCAGCAGAACCTAACTTATACAACCTTATACTTGACAAGAAAAGTCAATTCACACTAAGTTATGTTGGTGATAAGGGAAATTTGGATATGGGTGATGAATTAAATAAATTCATCACATCAAGTAAATTTTGACTGATATTTCCTAATAGCTATACATCAAGTAAATTTTACTTGAATTTTCTGATAAATACCTTGTTATATCTCAGGATCATTTTCCTCTTTAAAAAAAATAACTGGTACAACATGGAAGCTTGTAGCTGTAGTTCAAATACAGAAGCGACTAAGGCAGGAGGATCACAAGTATAAGACTTTACCATCCATGCAACACTGCCAAAAAGTAGTCCCAAAAAAGAAATTATGCCAAAAAATGTGTAATTTAATTTTCAAATGAGGACCTATAGCTGACAATGAATTTTGATGTTTTCTTTTAATGAATTTCCCCTAGGAATTGTGTGTGTGTGTGTGTTTGTGTAATTAATTCTAATATGGCAACTGACAACCCCTGTAATCTCCCATCCCAGTACTCTCTTTCATTCATGTATTTTTATTTGTGAACCATTCATTTTTTACCAGCTCCATCTGGGTGAACATGGAATTGACACTATTCATTTAATTCTGGTGAAGACATCAGTGGGTACACAACTGAAGACAATGGTTTTTCGGAGGGTGGAAGGGTGGGACTGGAGGGGGGAGTAGGGAGGGGATTGTGATTGAGATGTAACTTGAAGAAATAAAAAATAAATTATTAAAAAAAATACAGGAACAAAAAAACAAAAAAAGATAAAACATAGATATTAAAAAAATAAAAGAAAAGCGAAAAAGAGATTGAAAAAAAAAAGAAAAAGTATTCAATACTTCAGCAAGTAATTAGAAGACCTCCATGAGCTGCAACCAAATCTATGACTACCTGCTGACAGTCCCAGTCTTGTGAATGTGACAGCTACTACCACAATTTATTTCAGAAAGAAGTTTCTCTGATGAAGGGAAAGAGTCATAGCACTTTCTTCTCCTCATAAATATGCATGTTTGTAGGATGCTTGATACTGTGTCAGTTTAGAAAACAGGAGTATTACCAAAAAAAAGAAAAAACCAAAAAAAAAAAAAAGAAAAAGAAAACAGCAGTATTACCTTCCTCTCAGGACCCTTCTTTAGCCATAGATATTTGAGCAGACTAACTGTACTGAATATGATATTCCTCTTACAGAGCATACCTCAAATCTAGTTAGAAGTGCATATTCCTATAATCACAGAGCAGTATTTCACCAATACGCACACCATTCCTAGCAAGGTGTTATAGTTCTGAGGTCTCTTATGTCCATAAGACCAATTATGCCTTTTTCTCTCCCAGCAGCCTAGAGAGTCACCTTCCACCTCTATAAAACACACTGACTGGGATAGAGGGAGATTCCAGCTCAGTTTCAGACTAATTTGTATATATCTTGCAAGCAAGATGTGAGGTAACCACACAAAAAGAATTATGGCCAAGTTCTGGTGAGTAACAGAAAAATACATAAGCCGTTTAATCTGGTTTCTCACATAGAGAGTTCTTCTCTAAAGAGATGTAAATGAATTCTGCACAGTACAATGCTGCATAGTTGTGTCTAATGGTATACAGTTTTCTTTTTTCCACATAGCCTTTCCTCATTACATATATTGACCTTAATGCGAACTAAAGTATATGTACTAATTGGTTGTCTCATGGCTAAAAAATTCAAGTTTTTTATAAAATATGAGGAAAACAGGAGTCACCTGAATGTCCCTCCTTTGTTTTGCTTTCTCACACTGCCATGGGAAATTCAAAGCAGAGAGATAAGAGCAAATAAGAGATGATAGACATTTAAAAAATTTCACTGCTCTCCGTTAGTTTTACTTACTCCCCTCAAAGTGATTTCATTCTTTCTAAAATAAATTTAAATTTGACTGAAATAGAATTATTCACCCTCTGACATTATATGGTGCTATTTTCATTTGTAGGCATAGTTTAATATTTTCCTAATATTGCAAGTTAAACAAATACTCAAAATATCCATTAAAATAAGGGAGTACAGAATATAGAAAATACCTTTTGCCCCTTCCACAGACAGTCTCTCCCTGTGGTTTGTGGAATATAACACAGAATAAATATGCATCTGACCACCTCTTTTACTAATGTGTTTTACTTTATTTGGATAACATTTAGGAAATGGATTTGAATTTCAGACCTGAAAAAAAAAATCTATGATATTCACTCAACCAAGTAACCCTGGGTGCAAATACTCATATATGGATTTTATTAAAATGAAAAGAAAACCCATTACCCCTATGTATGACACTACATCTTGACTTTGTGACTAAAGATGACTTTTTATTATGAACAACAACAATGAAAAAGAAGTTACTCAAAGAGCAGCAAATAGAAAGAATTTAAAAATATAAAGTATAGAAAAATCATAACTGAATTTCAAAATTATGATTTTTAATTGAAATGATCTATTCCACTGTAAAAAGTGAAAAATAAGACATTTTTGCAACTAAGGATGTAACAACCCAATATGGGATGTAAATTATAAAAATTAAAGTTTTTCTCAAAGTGTACCTGTCTTTTACATAATTTTCATAATTTAAAAATTTTTTGAATTGTTCGTTTTAAGGAATTATGTTATTGTTACTTCTGAAAAATTATCTTAATGTTATTTCCTTTCTTCACAGGGTTTTCCTCCTAGTATAGTTTGTATTTAATGATTTTTAAATTCAGCTTTCTAAATGCATATCTCCATTAATCTTCCCAATAATTGTATTAAAATTTTGCATTAAGTAGATTTTGGCTTCTTTAATTTTACTAATCATTTAACTGGAATTATGCTCATATTTTTCTTTAGATCTGGTTTGTATTATATTTAAGATAAATTAAAACTTTAATGATTATTTACACTCTAAACTTTTATTTTTTATTTAGGTGTATATACATGTGCCTGCTTGTTTGGTGTGTACCTTGTTAATAAAGGCATCCATGGTGGCCAGAAGGTTGGATATCCTATACCTGGAGCTACAAGTAATTTTTTGCCATCTGATATTTATACTGGAAGCACAACTTAAGTTCTCTACAAGAACAGTAGATGCCTTTAACTACTAAATTATCTTTCCATCCACTTATATATTACTTAAGTTACTAAACTAGCTTCATTTTTCATTTATAATACTGCTCTCTAAAAAAAATTAGATCATACCAGGTAAAAGCAAATGCTTTTAATTTCATCTCTTGGAAGGAAGAGGTATGTGGAACTCTATAAGTTTGAGGCCAATCTGGACTACATAGTGAGTTTCTGGACAGCCAGAGCTACATTATGATGTAACGTCCTGTCTAGAAACAGCTCCCCTCCCAAAAATTGTGTTTCATATCTCAAAAGAATTTGTTTTGACCAGTGTTACATGTTCTCCCTCATCTTTAGCTTCTAGCTCTAAATATTCAGCTGTGAGTAAATATACTGTAGTATCTACAGAAAGGAAAAATTCACTGTCATGGTGGGTGGATGGAAGACCAGAAATTGCTGGGAATAAATTATTTGATGCAGGAAATGGAAAACAGAAGTAGTACTTCTAATTAGGAAGAGGGAATGAGATAAATAAAGGAGGGAAGAAATAAATTAACAGTGAAGATATCTTTAAAAGTCATAGGAATCATAGTATTAACTATTTACATGTAGATCTGTAGAGAAATATACATATATAGTTTAAATGAAAAAAATTTCATCTAAGCTGATGATGTTCTATTCAAGAGCTAAAGACCACCTAACAAAACCCAAACATGAGGCATAAGAAGCCCTCTTTTGAGTTGTCTGCAGGGTTGTTAAAGACACTTCCAAAACATACACACTGAGGTGGAAGGTTAGTCCCTATTGCTGAAGACACCATGAACTTTGGATGTAGGACCCAGAGTCCCCTGAACCGGAACTGGCCTGAATTTTCTGAGGACTAGCTTTTACTATGTCAGAAGTCACCATGCAAGCTTCCAAAGGAGGAAAGCCACCAACAGTCCTACCCAGCTATGAAACCTTTGAATCACAATCAGTAGCATAGCACAATAACCATAAGGGTGCAGTATGGTACCCAGCCCTTGGTGTGAGCCAAAAAATTCTTTAATTGGACCCATCCAGACACTTTTGGCAGAGGAAAATCGTGCCTGGTACTGTAAGCCCAACCAACACAGGGTCTAGGGAATTCATGGATCTTGGAGCATTTACAACCACTTAACTAAACCAGCACAATACTTTAGAAAAAACTTTCTAAATATTTATCCATCTATTCACAGATAAGTATGGTTTTCACCCCACCCCTCTTCAAGGGAATTTCTCTTTGCAACAGTACCATTACAGAAAACTGTAGCTTATTAAGTCCAGAGTTGCGAGTCCAGTTACAATGGATGCATTCACAAAGCCATTCCAGCACTTGAGGCTCATGGAATATTGTGGAAGAGGGGCATAAATATTATCAAAACCAGAGGATCAGGAAGTTTTCTGAGAGACGGTATCTCCTTTTCATATCAGATGCTGCATTCATAAAGTCTCTTCAGTTTGACTGACTAAGCATGAGCTGAACAAAGGCAGCAACAATGGACATTCTGAAGTGAATGGTAGAAATCCCATAGGCCTCAACCCGTCACAGAGAACTACAGTCAATTATGAAATTCTGAGAGTAGGAGAACAGACCAGTAATTACTTATACTTCTCTAAATGTTCAGCTCTGAAAAACATATACATGTAATACATAAAACATAAAACACACACACATATGTATATATATATATATATATGTACGTGTGTCACAAATATTGAAACAAGAGGCCATGAATTTGAAGGAGAGCAAGGAGAGATATATGGGAACGTTTAGAAGAAGGAAGTTGAAGTGGAGGATGTATATGACACTCTCCAAAACTAAAAGCCATAATAAAATATTTGGTTTAATTTTTCCATTTATATATGATTTATTATTTCATCTGTTTTCCTTTGTACTCAGGCTCTGTTACTCTTTATAATTTTAAATTCTAAAACTTAAAGTAATGACAAAAACAAAACACTTCAACTTCTTTAATTTTTGTGTTTATATCACTAAAATATTCAGAAATTAATTTCTAAAGTTTAAATACAACTTTATTTTAGAAAATATGTTTGGTTTGTTTTTAGTGTGTGTGTGTGTGTGTGTGTGTGTGTGTGTGTGTGTGTGTGTGTGTGT
>CAJQZJ010032464.1:11053491-11091450 GCA_907164525.1 Lophiomys imhausi
TGATCTTTGTATATTGATACAAAATTAAGATTATAGTTGGCCACAATGGTATTGACCCTTGCATATGGACGTAATATTAAGATTATATTGGGCTACATAGGCATTGATCTTGGTATATTGATACATAATTAAGAGTATATTTAACCACAATTGAATAGATCTTTGTATATTGATACAAATTTAAAGGTAATGCTTCCCAATGGTATCATACCTAGAGATACTTAAAAATAAAATGTGAAGCTCTGACCTCTTGATACCAACCGTCTAAAACGGTCTAGGATAGTTAAAACAAACTCCTAGTCATGCAAACATGTCTCTTTGTTAGCTACTATGACAGTCTATCACAGATATACTCTAAACTACCCAGTAATCAAGTTGCTAAGAGACAAGCAACATTTGCTTATCTAAATACAAGAGATGGATAGGGCATATTCAAAAACCCCAAGAGATCTGCAGAATATGGCATTCAAAGATGTTATCTTAAATCAAGATTTTTTTTGATATTGAGACATATCAGCACCTGACAGCACCCCCTATTCTACTCCAAGTAGAAGATAAGCATCGAAGAACCTCCACTGTAAGATAGTTGAATTAGTGGCATGCCTTTCTCTTGGCATGAAAAAACCCCTTGCACCAACTGCAGACAGACTGCTGTCCAAAAAGGACAAAACTTGGTAGCAGGGAAGTCGACAGCCTAACTCTGCCAAGACAGGTTAGGTAAATCCTTCATAATCCCTGCTCTACAACAAATGTCTGTGAGAGAAACAGGACCCAAAGCCTGAAGATTGATGCTGGAATGTATGGAGAGAAAATGGGAACTGTCCAGGCAGTCATTGGTATGTTCTTTCTTAGTTTTGGAAGCTGCAGGCCCTGCACTTCCTATATAAGCAAATATATTTATCCCTTTCAGGTCTCTGAGGTGGTTGAAGAATAGACAGCTAGAGTCTCATAGTTAAATTTTGAACTGTTTAGGAATCAAGAGGGTGTTATAGATCTAAGAAGATACTCTTAAAAGTGTGTTGCAAGATAGTATGAATGTTGAGTCACATATAGACCTTTAAACTCATGGAGTTGGGTAGATAGTAGAATGTTAAAGTCAGGGGCCAAATATGTATAAACTTGACATTGGGAAGGTATACTGGGCCATTTAACTCTCATAAATGTGGCATATTTATATCTATTGTTTTGTATAATACTTACTGTTATAAGAGAGGGAACCATCTGTTGGACTGAAAGGGGAAACATCTGGGGGGAAGAGGGTGGAAGGGCGGGATAGGAAGCGGCAATAGGGAGGGGTTTGTTACTGAGATGTAACTTGAAGAAAAAAAAATAAAGTATTTAAAAAAAAAAAGAAGAGAGTATAGCATTTATATTTCCTTTCTACTTACAGTCACATACTATGAAATTATCATCCAAGTATGTTGTATAAGCAAGAACAGATAACGTATTAATTATGCATTTTATGCATTATCTAGCTTTGCATATTTATTATTTAAGTGAAAATTGTATTACTGATTTATTTTTAAATTCTCTATAACTTACAGCATATTCATAAAATATGAGTTTTTTAAATTAATATTGACTTTAATGTAGAACACAAGGTTTAACTCTAGTGGTCTTAATCCAGTGTTTTCCACAGAGTCCTTTGCTCTTAGGACTGAATGTCCAAACATTATAAAATTCTCCTTATGTGATAATTAAGTGCCTAGCCTTAGGAAATAGGTTCAATGACAAATAAATTTATTATGATATTGTAGAGACAATACTTCATGAATGCAGAATATCTACTGGGACATTGTATTTGTATCGAAACTATGATTATGGCTTGGGAAAAAGCCTCTACTCACAAGTAATAATAGTACAGTTTTCACTTGGTAATCTTTAAATATTTTACTAGATATGATGCAGTAAAAACCAAAGGTAAAATGAAAAGAAAACCCAGGGCAAAGTTTAGTAGACCATACAGTTTGTGACCACCCAATTCTTGCAACCACACTATTCTACATTGTTTTACATGCCCTTTTATGGGTCAAACCGTCTATAACCCATTGCCTGAAGTGTCAGTAATGAAGTGAATGGTATTGTTACTAGTGTGAAATGGGCTGAATATTCCATAACAAATGAACATCTTAGAAACATTAACCAATTCCCTGTGATGGATATGAAGATAAAGAGGTAGAATTAATGCCAGTCTCCTTCATATAAGTAATCAATGGTATGTGACTATCTGCTCTCAGAAAAGAAAAAAAAAAAGTACAACTTCAGCCAAAGAAGCAGCGTAAAAGGATGAGCTGATTAAAAATGAAAAGCTTTTTTTTAATGTTGATTTATTTGTATGTATACCCAGAAGTGGTATGGCTGGGTTCCGAGGAAGAGCTATTCCAAGTTTTCTAAGATATCACCAGACTGATTTCCAGAGTGATTGCACAAGCCTACACTCCCACCAGCAATGGAGGAGGGTTCCCCTTTCTCCACAAGCCCACCAACATGTGTTGTCTTTTGAGCTTTTGATCTTAGCCATTCTGACATGTGTGAGATGGAATCTCAGAGTAATCTTGAGTTGCATTTCTCTGATGATTAAGGATGCTGAGCATTTCTTCAAATGTCTCTCAGCCCTTAGGGATTGCTCCTTTGTGAATTCTCTGTTTAGCTCTGTTCCCCATTTTTTTCCTTCTTTTTTTTTTAAATAAATTTATCTATTTGTTGCTTCAGATTGCATCTCCATCATATTGTCCTCTTTCCCCCCTTCTCAGCCGCTCCCTCCCATCCTCTACCCCCTAACCCTTCCATCCTGCTCCTCTGGAGTGGAGTGCCCCTACATAACAGTCCCTTGTCCCAGTTCAGAACCAACCAACCAAACCAACCAACCAACAAACAAACAAAAAAACAATAAATAAATAAATAGATAAATAAATAAATAAATAGATAGAAAGTCTATGTCCATGTTCCCTTTGGTGCATTGGTTGTAGTACAGATATCCTGTACTATATAGCTAAAATCCTACTATAAGTGAATAGATGCCATGTGCATTCTTCTGAGTCTGGGTTAGGTCACTCAGGATGAGCTTCTCTAGTTCCATCCATTTGGCTGCAAATTGCATAATTTTATTGTTTCTGATAGCTGAGTAATATTCCATTGTGTAGATGTACCACAGTTTTTTAATACATTCTTCAGTTGAGGGACATCTGAGGTGTTTCCAGTTTCTAGCTATTACAAATAAGGCTGCTATGAACATAGATGAGGAAACGTCCTTATGATTCCGTGAGGAGTCATTTGGATGTATACCCAGAAGTGGTATGGCTGGGTCCTGAGGCAAAGCTACTCCAAGTTTTCTAAGGTATCACCATACTGACCTCCATAGTGGTTGCACACGCCTGCACTCCCACCAGCAATTAAGGAGGGCTCCCCTTTCTCCACACCCTCGCCAGCATGTGCTGTCATTTGAGCTTTTGGTCTTAGCCTTTCTGACAGGTGTGAGATGGAATCTCAGAGTCATCTTAAATTGCATTTCTCTGATGATTAAGGATGTTGAGGATTTCTTCAAGTGTCTCTCAGCCATTAAGCATTCCTCCTTTGTGAATTCTCTATTTAGCTCCATCCCTGATTTTTTTTTATCGGATTATTTGGTTTCTTGGCATTTAATTTCTTAAGTTCTTTGTAGATTTTGGATATTAGCCCTCTGTCAGATGTGGGGTTGGTGAAGATTTTCTCCCAGTCTGTTAGCTGCCATTTTGTTCGAATGACAGTGTCCTTTACCTTACAGAAGCTTTTCAGTTTTATGAGGTCCCATTTATTGATTGTTGGTCTTAGGTCCTGAGCTGTTGGTGTTCTGTTCAGGAAGTTGTCACCTGTGCCAATGAGTTTGAGGGTTTTCCCCACTTTCTCTTCTAATAGATTTAGTGTGTCAGGCTTTATCTTAAGGTCTTTGATCCACTTGGACTTAAGTTTTGTGCAAGGTGATAATATGGGTCTAATTTCGATCTTTTACATGTCGACATACAATTGGACCAGCACCATTTGTTGAAGATGCTGTCCTTTTTCCATAGTACTATTTTGGCTTATTTGTCAAAAATTAAGTGACCATAGTTGTGTGGGTTCATTTCTGGGTCTTCAATTCGATTCCATCCAAATGATTTCTAACCAAATCACAAGGAAGTTTCCTCATCTATGTTCATAACAGCCTTATATTTAATAGCTAGGAACTGGAAACAACCCAGATGCCCCTCAACCAAAGAACTGATTAAAAAACTGTAGTGCAGCTACACAATGGAATACTACTCAGACATCAGAAACAAGGAAATCATGTAATTTGAAGCCAAATGGATGGAACTAGAGAAGCTCATCATGAGTGAACTAACCCAGACTCAGAAGGATGCACATGGCATCTATTCACTAATACTCGGATTTTAGCGATATAGTACAGGATAACTGTAGGGATTAGATAAATTAGATTTAGAAAATATATAGGAGTTTCTGATACTGTCTCTTAATTCGGGGCCTGAAGAGCATTATCAGCATGAAGTCAGCAAAAACAGGAAAGACTCAATAGACTGAAAAACAAGTTTGAAGTCAGGAAAAACAGGAAAGACTCAATAGACTTGAAGAAACAAAGTATCTGGCCTGACATTGTTTTCAGCTGCTAAGTGTGCGGAGCCTAAATTAAGCTGAAACAGAGTTCCTCCTATTTAAGGACAGTGCATGGAGCCCAGAAAATAAGAGGCCCCTGATGCTAGAGAGCTCCAAGAGTCCTGCTGAAAAAAGGGCTGGCCTTTGATGGCCAGCTCTCTCCCTGAAGCAGAAAGAAGCCGGTGAGCAAAGAAAGCCTGAGCAAGACACCAAAAGGCCAAGGACTGGACCCTGTGGCTCAGCTTTTGCCTAGAGGGGTTTGATCTGTCCAAACAGTGGCCTAAAGGAAATGGTGCCTGGCTTTAAGGACTGAGGCAGAGCAGCTGAGTTCCTGATTCAAAAGAATAAGTTTGCCTGCAGATGGCTGGGGTCTCCCACAGAGAAGAAAGCATGAAGCCTTATTTAAGGTGAGACTACAATAACCAACTACCCTGACGAACCTGCATCTGAGAGATCCAGAAAAAGGACTGCTAAGTTTGTTCAAGAATCTACAACAAAGACTGTGTTCCTGGCAACTGAGGACCTGCCGCAGAGACTGTATCATTCTGAAAGGTTATGAAAGTAGTTGTTATAATTATCAATAGGTTTAGTGGATAGGTTAAAGGGGTTGTAGGAATTTATAGGATTAATAGATAAGAAATTGTTGGTGTTTGTTATAAGTGAAATTAGTAATAAATAAATAAGTGTTAAATAATAATTTAAAAGATCAGTTACACATCTTCTTAGACTAAGAACATTCTTTTAATTCCTAAACAACTTAAAATTTAACTGTGAGACTATAACTATCTAGTCTTCAACCACATCATTTTTTTTTTTTTTTTTTTTGGTTTTTCGAGACAGGGTTTCTCTGTGTAGCCCTGGCTGTCCTGGACTCACTTTGTAGACCAGGCTGGCCTCGAACTCGCAAAGATCCGCCTGCCTCTGCCTCCCACGTGCTGGGATTAAAGGCGTGCGCCACCCCTGCCCGGCAACCACATCATTTTTTAAAGTCAATATTTAAGCTGATAGTTCAACACACAAATAATTGTTTAGTTAAGAGGTTTTCTTTACCTTTCTTTTAATTGAAAATAGATTCTTCTCTTATACAATACATCCTGACTACTGTTTTTCCTCTCTCCACTCCTCGTAGTATTCCCCCATGCCCACATCCACTAGCTCTTCCCTTCAGGAAAGAACAGGCATCTCAAAGATAACACCAACACAACAAAACAGGATAAAGTAAGATAAGGCAAAAATCTTCCTACTGGGGCTAGCTCTACTCTAGGTCTCTGACCTCTCCAGTCTCTGGTTGCTAGCCATCCAAGCAGGATCAGATGTGGGCTCCCGCTGGTGACATGGGACTGAAGTTAAACCAGAAATTGATTGGCCACTCCTGCAAGTTCTATGCCACTATTTCCCCCGTACATCATGCAGGCAGGACAGATTGTTGGTTGAAGGTTCCATGGCTGGGATAGTGTCCAGTTCTGTCTTTCCATTGCCTGCAGAAAACTTTCCCACACAAAGGATACTACACTGAGGGGGAAAGGCTCTTTTGCAGGCACCAACTCAGCCTCTCAAAATTTAACGAGCTGTGTGGATCTTTGGATGTTTTCCTTGGCAATGACCCACTATTAGTTTTCAGAGAGAGAGAATCTCTGAGTTAGTGTCACATTTGTTCTTTGGGGTTCTTCATGAGATCTGTCGATCAACAACTCGACTGAATATAAGCACAGCACAGCCCTGGAAGCCTTGCATGTCTAGAAAAGACGGTCAGCTCAGATTATGTGTTCTTCAGAGCTAGGAATGCTGTCTAGTGTCACCCTCTTAATTTCCACTGCACTAAATGAGTAGTACACTCTAACTTCTACATTGGTTTTTCAAATACTTATTTTCACAAGAATAACATGTTTTTTCTGTAGCTTAGTTTATAAATTTAGCATTTAACTAATGTGATTATATGTATTAAAGTTTGTTTCATTAATACAAAATAAACCTACAGATGTGTAATAGTTATGATTGACACATTTAATATTTCATTTTAGTTGTTGGGGGATTATGACCATTATTATAATTAACATGCACATAAAATACATGTATATATAAAAGGTATATTTAAACATATTGAAATAGTCAGTTTTCATGCAACATTATGGAGTTCTAAGAAAAGAAACATGGCTATAAGTAGATTAAATGAATAAATTCAATTACACAGCCCTATGAAGGCAAGCTAGTTGACCTGTAAATTCATTGTAGACACAGTATGAATTAAGAAACAAGTGACAGGAGATTAAATCACCCAAATGTGAAACACGAGGTAAGAAGGAAGCTTGAATGCATGTGGGTTTGTGAGTGACATTGACAGACATTACATACAATAACTCTTAAAAAAGTCAGTGAATTTCTCCTAAAGGTCCTGTGAAAATGGAAATAAGGTTTTATGATACTTTATGCAAGAAAGTGAACAAAAATTTCAGAGCCAATCCTCCACAAAATATAAACACAAAATTAAAAACTTTAAGATACAGATATGGTGGTACCATAAACATGAATGTAGAATGAGGATACTTGATATGTTATTTATTGAGAGAGACGGGAATAGTGTTATGCAAATCAGGGAGATACTAACATCCCAATTACAGTTTCATGTGTTTACTTCAAGTAAATATAATACTCTTTAGTCATATATTTATTTTCCTTTTCAAGCCCTCTTATCTTGTGCCATCAATCCATCTTATTATTTTCACATCTATGCTAGTAAAATGCAAGGAAACTCAAGTTAAATAATGTCCTAGATGGTCATTTGTGTCAAGATTAAGTTGCATATGTGCTTCACAGCTACCAGCTGTCAGATACTCATTGATATTCATTGATAAGGGAAATGAACGGCCCTGTCTACATTCTACAAGAAATACATGGCCATCACAGTTGCTGAAGATGCTCTGGTCCAATTCAGTGTGGGAATGACAACCAATATTTTTCCAAGAAACAAGTTGTCGTGACCACCATCACAGTGTACATGCTGTTGGTAGGTGTCATTTCTGTTATAGACAATGGAAAACTGGAGAGAAGTACACGTTTGTTTAGAAATGTATTCTGTATTCTGGATATCAATCTAAGTGTTCTCAATTTGGTTGTGAGAGAAAAAGTGTATTCCTAGAATGATAGATAATACAGAGATTTGAGGCCCCAGGAGCTAGCAGCACCCATGAAGTTTTTCAGTCTTTCTGAAGGAGATGATTTCCAACAATATATTGTAAAATGTCCTGAAGTAAAGCTGGCAAGAAGCCCAGATCCAAATGCCATATATTAACCATCATGTTACTCCTTGTTACCAGCAATGCAAACTCCAACAGTGTTATTAATAAATAGTACACTAAGAAAAAATAAAGAGGAATCATAATATGCTAACCCTTGACTCATTATCTGATGAAATATAATCTGTATCTACCAGTATGTCTCTTTGGAATAAATCAATTTGCATGCAAACAAGTTTACAATTACAAGAGTCTTTAATTTGTATTATGCCATGTGTTCTTAGAAAAAAGGAGACATAGTAGACATACTATAATAGGCATATAGAATCATTTTTAATTAGATTCATTTATCTTTACTTACTTACTTTTTAATGTATGTGGATCTTTTTACTATGTATATTTCTTTACATTTGCTGCTGAAGAAGCCAGAAAAGGTCATCTGATACTATGAACATGAAGTTATAGGTGGTTGTTAGATGCCTTGTGAGAGATAGGATTTGAAACTGGGCTCTCTGGAACAGCAGAAATGAGTGTTCTCAACTGCTCTGTCTTCTCTCCATCCCCAGAATTCAGTGTTTTATTTTTTGTTTTGTTTTGTTTATTTTTTTGCTTATCAAGAAATATTAAACTCCAACAAAAGAAATTGTACATATCTGTCATAGGAGGCTAAAGTTTACATTTTTCAAATTTTAGGTCAGCATATTTTGATGTGAGGTACTTGCAGATGTAATTGTGACATAAACCTGATAGAGACAAAAGTATAATGTAATAAGACATATATTTATATATCAAATAAAATTCCTATCTATCTGACATTATTATCTATACTCATTCAAAAGAATTACATAATAATTGAACAGTTTTACACATTATACTTTTACTTTTTGTTTGATTCCATTTTGTTGAATTTTATTCCATTTGTGACTCTGTAGTCACAAATCTTTAAATAACAAATCACAATCCTCCTGCTTCTACTTTCTAAGTATGAAGTAAGGACACCATGTCAGTTTCTTACTTTAGATATTGATATTGACTTTTCCAGAAGTGAATCAGGAAGCCATTTATAGACATTTAATTAAAGTTAAATGTCTTGTAGTAGGTTTAATAAAGATATCATTGGGAGGACAGCCATACATATAGCAGAAAAATGGAATCTATTGTTTATGATTAATTGATTAAAATGAGCTTTCACTATAACCATGACTGAGTAACAATAGTTAATATGTTTTGCTCTCAAAATAAGAACATTTGGAAAATCATAATGATATAATACAAACCAGATAGTGAGGCAAATAATTAACTTCCAACTCATAATAGAAATTTCTTATTTTTCTACCGCTACCACAGTGAAGAGGTTGTAAATAATCAAATATATCTGTAGTGACAGGATTTTACCTTGAAAGACTTCTGAGTAGTTTAGTAAAAACTAAAGAATTGAAATGAAATCCTATTACTGTAATATATGTACCCAAAATAAATAGTTTCAGTCACCCTGATGCTAGACTAAAGAACAATGTCCATTTGGGTCTACAGATTTATAAAGAAGAATTCCAAAATATGCATGAAATTCAATGAGGCACTGGAACATTTTCATTTGTTACAAAAGTATTTCCATTTTTAATGGTTTCATTTGTTATAGTTTATATATTCAATATTACCCAAGGGGCCATGCATGGATTGATTTGTTTCCAGGGCAGTTCTATTAGAAAATAGTGTCACCTTTTAGAGGTGGGACACACAATGAATCATTTCGACTTTGGAGGTTTCCTATGCAGAAACTCATAGGATCCCAATAATTCTCTTTTCCATTATCTTTACTCTCTGATTGGGGGTAAGGAAGCTTCTTCTGATGCTTGTTCCTGTTTTGAGGTGCTGTCTTATCACCTGCCCAAAGCAACAACCCAAGTGATCATGGCTTTGAGCCTTGAAAAATCTAATTCCACCGAAAGTTGGATGAACTGATTATCAAAGAACACTGAGAAATATTCATAATAAGAACTTATCTATCTCTACCTCAAGGCCCAGCCATACCACTTATGGGTATACATCTAAATGATTCTTCACCACCCACAAGGCCATTTCCTCTTCTATGTTAATAGCAGCCTTATTTGTAATAGTGATAAACTGGAAACACCCCAGATGTCCCTCAACCGAGGAATGAATAAAAAAAAACTGTGGTACATCTACACAATGTAAAACTACTCAGCCATCAGAAAAAATGAAATCATGCAATTTGCATCCAAATGGGTGGAACTAGAGAAGGTTATCCTGAGTGAGCTAACCCAGACTTAGAAGGATGCACATGGCATCTATTACTTATACTCGGATTTTAGTGATCTAGTACAGGATAACTATACTATAACCAATGCACCAGAGGGAACATGAACATAGACTTTGTTTCCTGTCAATGAAACACTTTGCCCTAGTGGTGCTGCCTTGTAGGAAATCAGTGTATGAGAAGGCTCTTGGCCCTCATATGACTGCTGAACTGGGGCAGAGGACTGATATGTAGGGACACTTCACTCCAGATACACTCTCTGTATCTTTTCAACATTTCGAAGTGGAGGATGTCCCAATGGCAGCTAACCCTGGCATAATGGCCTATGTGAGAAAAAGACCAGTTAAAATGAGGAGCAGAATGTAGTCTGAGGCATATAAATCTCTGATGATTTTCAAAATCCAAATCAGTGACATTATCATCTAATTTTTGCCTTCGTTCCCAGCCTGCAGGTAACCCTTCCATATACCAGAGCTTCTGATTCTCAATTAGAGGTTTTATTTATTTCTCCATGTTTGCATTTGGCAATAATTATCTATTAGACATATTCATTTCTTATTGATGTTGATGTGTGTGCCATTTGCTACCTTTTTCTGAAATTAATATATAAAGTTAAATAACTCAGTACGTCACTAAATCATGTTCTGAAAATTTAGCTGGAGAACTTAGAAACACACATTTAAGAACATTCAGTAACGACATATGAATCATATGTATAACCACATATGAATCTGAAATATTTTGAAATATAAGGGTTACAACATAAGCTTTTTCTGTCTCTACCTAGCTTTCTTTTAAGACTAGATGTTAAAAATATTTCTTGTTCCTTTTCAAAATTCCTTTGATGGATCTGTCACAATCTAATGGTCAGTCAAGAGTATTCTCCTCAGGAAACCTACACTAAGCTCGAAGTTTTGTGTTGTCTTAAATTTTTTATTTAAAACCATCAATAAATATTCTTGTATGGCTAAGTTCTATCTGGTAACTGTCTCTATTGCTCTCAAGGAATGGGGAACTCATTAGCCCTGCACTTAGTTTTACCTATTATTTCATGCTTATCATCTAGAGTCACCTTCTCTAAGATGTAGAATAAAATTTTCAGTGAAATCTCTGTAAAATATCCACTCTTTCTTACTGTGAAATGGCAAACATTTCTGAAATAGTTGTTATCACTGTTTAATGTACCTAATCTAAATAACTCACCAAGAGTAGGGTGTTACTACAGTGGGTGTTTATGAGGCCATTAAATCATTCAACTGAGTAAAGTCTATATCTCCAATGACAAAACAGACTGAAATCACCTAATCTGAAGGTTGTATGAAGGAAAGACAATAGGTACATTTAGTAAGTCAGGAACTCAGATATAAACTTAGACACAAAATAAGTGTGAGGATTGTTTCCTCAACCCTGTTAAAATTGACTTAATCAATCTGCATGGAAATCAAGACCCCAGAACCACCATGAGGTGTCATTGCTATTAATCAAAATGATAAGATTTAGACAGTTGCTGGAAGGATAAACTAAAATGGTCAAATGTTAATAGTATTTATAAGTAACCTGTAAAAATTTAATCAGGAATATTGATTTCAAATACCAAGACCTTTAAGAATCTTTAAAGAAGAAATTGTTTACTAATAGAACTTAAGAGTAAACCAGGAAATATGTAAGAAAATTATGTAAATGATAATTCTATGTAAACAAATATGCATATCTATAATGTGTATACATATGACATATTATAGATATTTAGTTAATCCTAAAACTATGATGAAGAATTAAAGTATGATTTATTTCTTCCTAGTGACAAAAAGAATATATATGAACATTTAAAGCCTTTATTTTCTCTCTTCTGACAGGCTAGTGACAGCATTGAACATTGGATAAAAATGTTCCATTCATATGAAATTGAGTAATCTTACCTGGCAAATGTTTTCCTGGGAGAATTAATGCATATTTGTTAGATGAGCTGAATCATTATTCTCCTTACAGTAAGGCATGACATAGCATGAAATACACCATTTGCAAATGTCAATTTCATTTGAAATCTCAATGGAAAGAAGTGAAACCTATAAAATAAAGTATGAAAACAGTGAATGATAGAAAAAAATGAATTAGAGTAAGGGAAAGAGCACTTTTTAAATGGTTATCCAATGTATGAGATATCTAGTGAGTTTTGAGGGTGATACATATAAAATGCTTTTTGAGATAAATACAAACACACAGATTGCTTTTATTTATTTATTTTTCCTGTGGAAATAGATCAGTCTTTTCAAAGTTCCATAGAAAATTAGATTTCTAGCTCTGAAAAGTCAGCAATATGAGTAAAAGAAAACATATTTATGTGTTCTTGGTTCCCTGAACTCTGTTTTATAAAGATATTCTTTCTTTTCTCTATTGTTTTGAATTAGGATGTGAAGGCAAATACTTTTATAAATTATTTCCCAAATAACTTGCTTGCTAAAGATATTTGGCTCTGTTCCTTAGTAGAGTTGAACAAACTACTGAGTACTCTACTTCTTCAGACAAGAATAAATTTAATTGGAGTCATTATATGGAAAATAAATAAGTAGAGTCATCACCCATGGTAAAGATTCTGCATTAGCTAATATTTTGGATGAAAACAAAAGAAATACTGAAAGGGCTTTCACAATCAACTAAAGAACTAAGGATTCTGTCACTTTCTTGGCTATTCTGTGCTTGCTATATGCATCTATTTGTTTATTTAAATATTATTTTTATTAATGCCTCAATCATTTCATTGTTTTAAAATTCATCTTGAGATATTTTTTTACAATTTCTTTTAATATTGATGATTAACATATTTCTGAAGTAACTAATATAGAGATGAAAACAACAAAAAATGAGACTTGTTGAGACTGTGACAAATATGAATTTATGGATTCATCTGCAGGTCATTCTTTTACCAAATTATATAAAAATGTTTAACATTAGCTCAGCATCTTCAGAACTGAGATTGACGGACACATTTTGAAGCATCTTGGACTAAATGTTGAACTTAACTATCTATACTTAGGTACCATATATATAAGTGAAGACCTTCAGACTAAGCCATCTTCATGCCCCTCCTGCTTGTAGTAATCATCTTCCTTCTTTATAAAATTATTTACAGTACACAAGAATACCCATTTTGCTTCCAGTGAGACAGCTTGTCTCTTGCTGTTACTACTCATAATTCGTTACCAAACATGTGATAGATACAGTCCCCAGAAATTTCCAGCATTAAATAATGCAGCTATTTTATGAAGCCTCAAGGAATATTTTCAGGGCTGTTTGCACCTATGATTTTCCATATTCCAATACTAACGAGCCTTGAACCAATATGATTTTCAATGCTCTCAGCTATGTTGATTTTATTCTTGGTCAATACTTTTTCTTCCCCTGTTAATTTTGTTACAGGATAGCATTACTTGACCATGTGATGTTGATTTAAAGGTTTATCAAAAGAAAGTACATAAGAGAAATTCAAGAACTAGTAAAAAAAAAGAAAGTTTGTGTTTCATTGAAAACACCAGCTGTGCACTGGAATGGAAGGTCTGCTAGTGTCCTTTCCAATGTTTTTAAGAAGGAACCAGGAACTTCAGGGAAATCCAAATACTCAGGAAATTTTCTCTGTCCTCTGGCTGTCTACTGCTGTGAGCTACTTGCCTTTCATGACTCTAGGAAAGTTCATCTATCATCCAGAAGGAGCACTCACAGACTGAAGAAAACTTACTAGCCAAATCAGCATAAGCATTCCTGTGGTAACTCGTTCATTTGTTTACAAATAAATATGAATCTCTGTTTCTGGGTTTGTCCCTATGTTTATTCCTTTTCTATTGTAATGAAATACTAACATGACCTAAGAAACATATAGAAGAATTAGTTTTATTGGAGGTTTAAAGTTTTGGGGGGGGTGAGTTCATTACAAGAAGGATTGGGAGCATGCTATTGGATAGGTATGGTACTGGAGTAGTAACTGAGAGCTTATGTCTTAAGACAAGAACAACTAGGTGAAGATAACTAAATGGGAATGGTGTGACTTTTGATATCTTGAAGCCCAAACCAAGTGACATGCTTCCTCCAACAGGCCATACATCTAAAACTTTCCTCAACAGTTATATCAACTGAGGACCAAGTATTCAAATACATGAGCATATAGGAACTATTCTCATTCAAATGGCCACAAACTCATATTGTAAATGCCTACATTTCTTAGTTCCTCAATTGAAATTCCTAAAGTTCTTCAATGGCACACAGAACTTTAAGTAATATCTCATGGCATGTTTTATCTCTTAAAGTCTTTGTCCAACTTAAGAGCTAGTCATATTTTAAGAGTTAGCAGTTCTTTTTATGGCTTCTTATTCTTTAATTACTGACATAGATGCCAATAATTATGTGTGTGTGAATATATATAATTTAATGGTGTTCACATGTGTTTTGAGCTGGCCTAGAGGGACTGATTTGCCTTTCAGGTGGTTCATCCCTGGAGAATACAGATTTTACCACACGCACTAAGAAACCATTTGTTATCATTAGCTCTTTTTCTGGCAGCAAAGCTCCTATGTAATTTCTTCATCTATTCTGGTTCTTCATGCTGATTGGTGTTCTTCTTTTTATGTCATGTGAAAGCAACCATGTTTTTGAGATTCCTAGTTTCAACTACCCTATCATATATATAATAAAATGTTTCATAGCACAAGCACAGTACTCTTCCTCTTACAATCTTCTGAACTCCTTTTCTACAACACTGAGCCTAAAGTATTGTGGTTGTATTGTATATTTACCAGCTGGAACTAGGAACTAATGGGAATTAATCCCATGACTAGCTGTTCCCTGGATTTTGATCATATAACGCTTTCATTAATGGTCTCTGTCTCCTGGAAAGCAAGCTTCTTTGGTGAGAGTTGAGGAGATTCAGTTATCTGTGGAACAAGAAAAGGATTCATATTAAATTTCATTTTAAATATTTGTGTGTTTCTGTTCTCTGACTTAAACCAAACATAACCTTGCTTCCTAATCCACCTTCTTCTTGATCATGACTTTTTGCTTGATTTCTTTTGCTATTATTGTTTTCTTTTGTTATTATCCACTCCATTTACTTTATTCAATATTAGATTAATTTTAGGCAAATATATTTATTAAACATTATATTTTTATTTTTAAATCAGGAGAAATTAAGTCTTGCTAACTTTTTCTGTTAAGGAAATATGGTGTTTAGATATTAGTTACATTTATTTGCTTTTATTAAGCAAACCTGAGGCGATGGCATTCCTGGAGGCAATATTCAAGTTAAGGTTCTAAGTAACTTTATACCCTACAATCAACATTTCACTAAATCCAATGACTTTCATCAATTTTCTCTTACAAACCATAATATATTAGAATGATTGGAAACTACACTACTCATATAGTTAAAAATAAAACAGCTCAGAATAAATAATAATTTTTGTAGACTAGAAAAGAGGAAATAGTAAACAATAAATGTAATCTAGACTAACATGTAATGGGCAGACTGAGGCATGTTTGTCTTATGATTGTGTCCAAGATCAACACATATAACACAAAAAATAAGTCTAGAGATATGGCTTAGTTGTGCAATTATAAAGACAGGAATTGCCATCTCAGCACTCATAAAATGAGCTATTGTCATATCAACACCTGTAACCCCAACTCCAATGGGAAATGACAACCTCTTTGGACCTCTCACATGCAAGCACACACATATGGATATGTACAGTCACAGTCATGTATACATAAATAAAATTAATCTTTAAAAATAGGTACAAATAACTAACCTAGTATTTTAACTGGCTAAGTTTAATTCAAGATAGGATTGCTGTGAATAATTACTATCTTTTAAATATTCATTTTGAGCATATGTGGTTTTTGTGTAGGCTCATAATTCTTTTTCTAGTTATGTGATGTCCACTTATTACTTAATTTACCATAAAAGTCAAAGAGCCAAAAGTAGGGAAATGTCAAAACAGAATGAGGGACATGAAAAAATATACATGAAGTTACCAGAAAAGTCTAACTAAATACCTGAAAGAGAGTTGTATGTTTTTTTTCCACAGAGTGATAAGAGATATTAGACAATATTCATAGCATCTTGTCAACTGTAGTACATTATGTTAGAAAAACTAGATTTATCAAATGTTCAAGAACATTATTCATTCCTTAAATTACCACAGAACAAGAGGAACTCACTCTAAAAATAATCTTATTAGTACTAGTCTTTATTACTTTTTAAATCACAATTAATATTTTTTTAATTATCTTTTCTTGAGTTGCAGTGGATCTGCAAGAGTGGGGAACTAGGAGGCAGAACTTGGAGGAACAGAGGTATGGGAAACTGTGACTGGGCTGTATGAATAATGTATTGCATGAGAGAAGAATCTATTTGAAAATAAATAAATAAATAAATAAATATATAAATAAATAATAAAATATTTCAAACATGATGACTATGTTCAATCTTCTTTTCCTTGTCTTAAATTTGTTTTTAGATTACTTCTATAGCTTTCAAGATAAAGATATTTTACTTCCTTTGGATACAACTGATTAAAACCTATAGAATAGATGAAGGTCCCAACCAGGATTGGTGCCTTTCAGGGACAATGTCAAAGGGTCCAAACAAATTGCAATTCACTACTCCATATGGTGTCCACTTGTGGATGCCTGAGAATAGGTAAGCATCTTTGTTGTCAAACTAGTAACTGTTTCTGTAAATGTCGATCTGTAATGTTTCAAATGTGCCTTAAAATAATAACAAAATAATTATGCTGGGAGATCATAGGAAGATAATATCCATGTAAAGTACATAAGATGTCTTAACAAGAACCTTCAGGCCAAAATTTATATGCTTTATATTCTGAACATATGTGCCTCCAGGGTGAAAATTGGAGTTCTCTATTAAAAAATGATTTTCTCTGTTTCCTATAGTCATAAGAAACATAAACAAACCTGTTTTGAATGGGTTTGTGACGACAGGCATCTAAACTCTGATATTAGCATATTCCTTATCATAGATCTAATATTTAACTTAGAAAAAAATGTACACTGATAACTGACAAAGCAACAATTTCACAAGACGTAAAATTAGTAGTACCAGGAAAAAAAATTTCAAACTCTCCTAATTGATTTTTTTTCACCATCTTATTTGTCCTTTTCTCTTAAGCCATTCTAAACTCTGGATATTAATTATTTTATTTTGTACATTTTAGGAGGAACAAGGCCTGTTGCTACACAGTGTGCATGTGTGGTTGGGCTTCCACATAGAGCTCACTTGGGACATACCTAGACATGCCGAGCTTGAGACCTGCCCAAACGTGTCTGGAAAATGATGACACACATCTGGTGAAGAGACATGAGCTAATGAGGAAGAACTATAGCAACAGGTTGAAGCCTGGGAGCCAATGGGATGCTGGGAGGATCATAGGGTTGGGAGATTCTTCTTGGGTATTACAACAAGGCAGAAACTGGCTGATTAGCTGATGATTGAGCTAGGACATGACCGAGGTGTCCTGAGATGCAGTTCTGTTAACGAAAACATGGACTCTGTTGTGTATCCCTTCTGCAAGTGCTCCGTGCAGTTGGGCCAGGTACCCAGTCTACAGCATCTAGAGTTATGGCCTTAATATGGTGAAGTAGTCCTGGATCATTGCACAGCTTCTGGAATAATATAGGCTGTCCTGGGACACAGTGCTTCTGGCTAAGAAGGTCAAACTGCATCTGTAATTCCCAGGGAACAACCAGGGTAGACCTCTACCACAGATCAGACTCCCAGGCTATGGGAACAGTTGGACATTCCACGGGTTTATCCAGCAGGCTATCATAGGCCACAGTTCTTCTCACTGAGAAGTGCAAACTGTATCTGTGACTCCCAGGGAACCACAGGGGTTAACCTCACCCACAGACCTGACACCTAGGCTGTGGGAACAGTCAAACACCCAATTGACTCCAACCTGTTATCTACAGCTTTCCGATCCCCACTGACCCAACTGGGAAGACCAGCTGGATGTCAGGATTCTACAGGGTGGAATAATACTTCCCACCAGAATCTGTGAACTGAGTGCCCAGTTAGGATACTGCAGGAAGAGGTGAGATATGGGTGGCTCACTGAGATTTACCCACTGAAACAAAGCCCCACCTATCCATCATCTTGTGGAGCGCTACATGTTACCAAGATCATACGGCCACAACACCAAAGTTCTTTCCTTGGCACCAAGTCCAGTGGACACCAAGAACAATCATTTAACAACAACCAGATTGCAAAAGCCCAGCAGAAGAACAAAATTGACAAAAATCAGAGAAATATGGTTCCAACAAAACTCAGCTATTCTAGTGCAACTAGCCCTGACCATCCAATCATAGCTGAAACACACACACACACACACACACACACACACACACACACACACAAAATGACAACAAATCTACACTTATGAGAATGATAAAGGTCTTAAAAGAAGAAAATGGATCCCTTAAAGAATTTAAAGAAGTTACATTCAATAGATGAAAATAATGGAGAGATCCATTAAAGATAATCAAGAAAACTCAATCACACAAATGAGAGTAATGGAAAAATCTGCTAAAAAAAATCCAGGGAAACTCAATCAAACAGGAGATGGAGAGGGAAAAAAAGTGATTAAAGAAAGACAGGCAAAGAAAATCAAGCTTGGTAAGGAAACAAATAATACGGTTCAAGACTTGAAATTGGAAATTGAGGCAATTAAGAAAACACAAGCAGAGACAATTCTGGAAGTGGAAAACCTAGGGGAAAAAATAGGAACTGCAGACTCAAACATCACCAATAGGATACATGGAATACAGAATCTCAGGAATGGAAGAGTCAATGGAGAAATCGGTACAAGAGCCAACAAAAATGAAAAACGTAAAAAGCCCTCAACCATAACATCCAAGAAACCAAGGACTCAATGAAAAGACAGAACCTAAGAATTATAGAAGTAGATGAAATAGAACTCTCCAAACTCCAAGGACCAGAAAATAATTTCAGCAAAATCATAAAAGAAAATTCTTCAAACCTAAAGAATGTGGTGCATGTAAACATCCAAGAGGTATACAAAACATCAAGTAGATTAGACCAGAAAAGAAATTCCTCCTGCCACATAATAATCAAAACTGCAAATGTATAAAACAATGAAAGAATATGAAAACTGCAAGAGAAAAAAAAAAAAAAAGCAAGTGTCATATAAAGGCAGACCCATCAGAATCATACCTGACTTCACTTCAGAAACTTTAAAAGCCAAAAGGTCCTGGGCAGACATCCTAAAATTCCTAAGAGACTGCAGATATCAGCCCAGATTACTATACCCAGCAAAAATTTCATTCACAGTAGACAGAAAAAAAAAAACAAGATATTCCAGACAAGCTCAAATTTAAAGACTATCTATCCATAAATCCAATCCTACAGAGGACCCTTGAAGGAAATCTCCAACTCGGAGAAGATAAATTCACCCAAGAAAATATAGTAAATAAATAACTCACTGCAGCAAAACCAAAAAAACACACACATTACTAACATCTACACCAATATAACAGGAAATAAGAATCAGTTGTCATTAATATTTCTCAATATCAATGGGCTAAACCACCCACTTAAAAGACAAAGGCTTGCAGAATGGATTGGGAAACAAGACCCATCATTCTGCTGCATACAAGAAATGCCTCTCACCAACAAAGATAGACCTTACCTCAGAGTAAAGGGCTGGAAAAAGGTCTTCCAAGCAAATGGTCCCTAGGAGCAGGCTGGAGTAACCATCCTAATATCAAATAAAATAGACCTTCAACCAAATTTAATCAAAAAAGATTGAGAAGTACACTACGTACTCACCAAAGTTAAAATCTGTCAAGATATCATCTCAATTCCAAACATCTATGCCCCAAATACAAGAGCACATACATTAATACTGGGGAGCTCAACACCCCAATTACAGCAACAGACAGGTAATCAAGACAGAAACCAACGAGAGAAATAATGAAACACAAAAGAATTATACCTTCTTCTCAGCACCTCATGGAACCTTCTCTGAAATTGACCATATAATTGGTCACAAAGTAAGCCCCAACATGCACAAGAAAATGGAAATAACCCCCTTTATCTTATCAGATCACCATGGATTAAAGCTGGACTTCAACAAAAACAAAAATAACCAAAGCCAATGCATTCATGGAAACTGAACAACTCTCTACTCAATGATCACTAGGTGAGGGAACAAATAAAGAAGAAAATCAAAGACTTCCTAAATTCATAAAAATAAAGGTACAACATATCCAAATTTATGGGATACAATGAAAGCAATACTAAGAGGAAAGTTCATACTGCTAAGTGCTTTCAAAAGGAACTTGAAGACAGCTCATATTAGCAACTTAAAAGCACAACTAAATGCTCTAGAGAGAAAAGCAGCAAATACTCACAAGAGGAGTAGAAAGCAGGATCACATCAAACTCAGGGCTGAAATCAATAACTTAGAAACAAAGAGAACAATACAAAGAATCAATGAAACCGAAAGCTGATTCGTTGAGAAAATCAGCAAAATAGACAAATAATTAGCCAAACTAAGTAAAAGGCAGAGGAAAAATATCCAAATAAACAAAACAGAAATGAAAGGGGGAAATAATAATATACACTCGGGAAATCCAAAGAATCATTAGTTTTTAAAAAACCCATACTTCTTGATATATTCCACCTACCAACGTTGAATAAAGACCAGGTTAACAAATCAGACAGTCCTATAACCTCTAAGGAAACAGGGACAGTCATTAAGCCTCCCAACAAGAAAACGCCCAGGGCTAGATGGGTTCTGCACAGAATCCTACCAGACCTTCAAAGAAGAGCTAATACTAATATTCTTCAAACACTTCCGCAAAATAGAACCATAAAGAACACTGCCATACTTACTTTATGAGGCCACAGTCACCCTGATACCTAAACCACACAAAGACTCAATAATGAAAGAGAATTTTAGGGCAATTTCTTTTATGGACATTGTATACCAAAGGAAACAAAATAACTTTTCACTATTCTAGAGTTAAAACTTGGAAGATGGAATATTAAGGGTGGATGGGTATAAGAGGGATATGGAGCTAGGAGATGAGTGGAAGGAACATAAAAGGAGGAAGTATGAATGAGAATGCAGCAAATCTACCTTTTACTTTATAAGCTACTTTCAAAATAATATTTAAAAGTTGCATATTGAATTCACTAGTCCCTGCTTAAATAATGCAATAGAATATAGAAAAAAAAATGGAAGAGGAGGAAGCTCTAGAGATGCAATGTAGATTTTAGTGTGCTTTTCTCTGTGTGAGAAACATGATGACTAAATGCCACTGAAGGGAAATAGATTTATTTCATTTTACATGTTAGAGTTCATCTTCTCATTCAGGGAGTTCAAGCAGGAGCTTTAAGCAGAAATCAAAAAGGATTGCAGTGTAAATCCTTGCTTCAAGCCTCAGGCTCAGCTATATTTCCTCCACACCACAGGCCCACCTGCCTAAGGATGGCACAGCCCATAGTGGGCTGGGTCTTGGTACTTCAATTAGCAACCAAAGGAATGCCACAGAGACAGGTTGTAGGCCACTCTGATGGAGGCATTTCTTCAGTTGACATTCTTACTGATATGTCAGATGACAAGTAAAATCAACTGAAAAGGTGATATGAGGAGAAGGCAGCAGTAAGAGATTAAATTTAATTATTAATAATAAATAATGTTTTGACAAAACTGTCAAGTTATAGAACACTTTTTCCTTTAATTAAATTAAGTCTGTTGGTGATGAATAATGGTTTTGATGATGAATAATGATTAACTCAAACACTGAATTTTTATACAAACAATACTGTTTTCAGGAAGGGATAAAAAGAAATACAGCCTTGTTCATATGATGAAAATCCCATCTATACTTCTATTATTTGTATATATTACAAGTACAACAATATCCATTTTTGATTCCCTATAACTAGCTCTATAGTGCCTTCAAGATGATGGATTATTTGATGGGGACAGGATTTTTAAATTTCAATTAATTTATTTTTTTTCATTTTTACATCCCAATCGTAGCTCCCTCCTTCCCCTCCTCTGGATCCTGTGCTCCTGCCCATTCCCCTCGTCCCTCCTCCAGTTTCAAACAGAAATGGGGAGAACCCGTATCTGCCCATCATACTGTTCCAACCAAGCATCGGGTGTGAGGGCTTCATCTTCTCTTGAAGTCAGGTACCATCGCCCCATTGAAGGGAAATGATCGAAAAGCCAGCTTCAAAGTACTTGCTAAAGACAGCTACAGCTGCACTTGCTAGGTATCCACGTGATGGCCAACCCTCCCATCAGCTACTTATTGCTTACCGGCTTTGATTGTGTATTGCCTAATTCATGGTACTAGATGGTTTCTGATAGGATGTCAGATAATACACATTCTTTTTAATTCTGAATATTATGTTGTATTTCCCTCAAACTCTTAATAATTTGCCCTTTTTCTGTCTTTGTAACCATCTTTTCCTGAAACTCTATCACTATATTAAAATATTTATAAGGGGATCTTTGAAATCATTACTAAATTCAATATACTAAGTGAAAAACAATTACTTATTTCGTTTCCCTTCTTGATTATGGGTTATACTTTCTAGTATCATAGTAAGTTTATTAATCTTTTTGTTGTTAAATGTTGGCCATATTACTTAATATACACCCTGTGTGGTAATTTATTTTATTGTTTGTTTAATGACCAGGTATTGTGTAATCTATCCCAACAAATCACTCAGTAACTGGTGTCCATGATTTTCTTTTTTAATTAACTTTTTTAATGAGAAGTACTCCAGTGTTAATGTGAATTAGTGACTACTAGAGTACTTTTACTTTGATATCATGAGAGTATAGGCTTCCACTTTATGCCAAAAGAGTGAGTACTAGGTGAGTGACTAGGTTTCCGCTGCATTCTTGAGATCTTCTGGTCGTCATCTTCAGATCTCCCAAAGCAGCCAGCCGGTGTAGTGTGAGCCTAGTACTCCACTGTGACTCTAAGTTTTATGTTATTCACATTATGTTTGGTTGTGTTCTAGATTTTCAATTATTTTTTCATGCATAAGCACTTCTGTTCTATTATGTACTTACTTTTAATATGGAAATATAAGACACCATTTTCTTATGTAATTTGTAGCACAGACTTATTGAAATACTTTTAAGCTATATTTCCATATCACTGTGCTGTAAGTCAATAATATGCCATTTTACTATCAAACTCCAGGGGTTTTGATCCAAGCAGCATGATTAGGTTGGGAAAACAAGAGACAATTAAAATAAAGCTAGGTTTGAACATGCACTGCTCAGCATATTTTATGTAGTTAAAAAAAAAAATCTCTGACGCTCACTGTAATTTTCCACATGCGAGTAATTTATAAAGCCTGATTTCTATGATGTAGGTGAAGTTTACCAAATAAATACTATTGGATTTTCAAAACAAAACAAATTAATCTCATTGTGAATCACATCTACCAAATTTTCTTTTCTAGATGCACCTTAACACCAATGATTAAACATTCTTGTTTCTTCCATAATTCACTCTCATGAAAGGGTGAGAATTGCTATTGCTAAGATACATTGTGGCCTTTCTTTCCCTTGTTTGAGAGTATTTTCTTCTCATACAGATGTAACAAAATATTAGTAGGTTTCTTATCCATTTCATTCCTAAGAACGCCATGTTTGATTTGCCAATGCCAAAGATCCATATGAATCATACTATCAGAAACATCACTTTGTTTGTGCTGCCAATTACAATAACTACTTTTTGCTTTCAGTGATTCGGTTCTGCCATTTGGGCCACTACTACTCTAGGGCCAAATTAAACCCTTCACATTTAATTCAACCAATTGTGCAGTAATATCTCCATCCCTAACATCTGGCACAAATAGACGAGCATTAACAAAACACTTCAAAGGTGCTGGTGTTACTCTCACAATGTCGTGTCTTGTATCACTAGTGAAGGGCATGTCTTCCCGGTTTTTCCTTTGTAAAGGATTAGGTTTTACATAGCTTACCCACTTAACACCCATGAGTGTTAAGATTTCTCCATCAACAATAAGTGTAGGGATACCAGGCATCTCCAACTTCTTCTCAGCCGGTCATCTTTTTCAAATGCTTTAGCCTCTCAGTCAAACCAACTTTTGACACCTTTTAAACTATTTTACACTTAGAATTTCCACTAAGTGGGCCCATATCCATATGCTCAGCCTAATTATGTTCATTCAATCATTATACCCTGCCCTCAAAATCCACTCTCACACATATTCTCCAGACTTCTGCTTGAATGGATTAATAAGCATTAAGGTCTTAGGTGTTCTGGTGTACCTTCTCATAGACTCTACTTTTATCTTTCCTCTAATAACCTTAAGTCTTGATATAGGTCTAAAGGCAGTAACTCGCAGAACTGAAGTATATCTAGTAGTGTCTTGACTGGTATCTCCTTCATTGAAAGTCACTGAGGTTATGCAGACAGTATAGGACTATTTTCCTCAGACAGGGTGGAGAGGGTAATACTGCAGAAATGAGACATGGTGTCATATGTTCTGCAATAAGTGAAGACAGTATTTTCTCATATGAGATAAACCTTTCAGAAGTCCTCATGCTTATTGGGTCCTCTCCAAAACCAGAGAGTTCCTCTTAACTCTTGAGGTTTCCTCTAGTCCAGTGGTTCTCAACTTGTGAGTTGCAACAACTTAGGGGTCAAACAACCCTTTCACAGGAGTCACCTAACACCATCAGAACACACATATTTACATTGCAATTCACAAAAGTAGTAAAGTTACAGTAATAAAGTAATAGTAAAAATAATTTTATGGGTTCACCACAATGCAAGGGACTGTTTTAAAGGGCCACAGCATTAGAAAGGTTGATAACTACTACTCTAGCTCTTGTATCATAACTTACTTCAAAGAGATCTTGATCATCTGTCTTTTCTACAAAATATAGATACTTCTACTACAATGAATACATTATGCTGGCTTGAACCAATTGAATAGGAAGTACCAACCACATTGGACTTGCTTGTAACACATATGTGCATCAAAGGAAGGGAAAAAAACTTAACCAAATTTTCAGTCCTTTAATCTGCATGATTTTTTTTTCCAGTGGTATGGACACGCAGTGATATTCCTTTAAACTTCATGGGTAAACTGTGGTATTTGGCCCTCCTACTCCCAAAACAAAGCACAATGTTTAGTGGGACTATCCATTTAGATTATGGGAGCAGCACATTCCTCATTTAGTTGTGTTCCTCAAACCCATATGTCACTACTAACTTGGAGTACAGGCTGATACAGGGAAAAGCTCCTTAAAAAGTCGCACAGCTGTGCAGGCTGCCTTACCATTCAGACCACACCATGCAGTAGACAGTATATTACCTGAGGTTTCAGTAGCAGATAGGAATACTAATCAGATATATTTATCCCTCTCAGGTCTCTGAGGTGGTTGAAGAATAGATAGCTAGAGTCTCATAATTAAATTTTGAGTTGTTTAGGAATCAAGAGGGTGTTCTGGATCTAAGAAGATATTTTTAAAATTATGAGGCAAGTTAGTATGAAAGCTGAGTTAGATATAGAACTTTAAACTCATGGAGATTGTTAGATAGTAGAAGGTTAAAGTCAGGTGCCAAATACATATGGACTGGACATTGGGAATGTATGCTAAGCAATATAACTCATAATTGTGGCCTATTTATTTCTGTTGTTTTGTATTGTATTTATAGTTATAAGAAAAAGAACCATTTTTTGGACTGAAAGGGAGAGCTGTTGGGGGGAAAAAGAAATACCTTAAACTAAAAAAAAAAATATATATATATATTACAGCATCAATCTTCAGCCATTTGGCCCTGTTTCTCTGACAGACATTGATTGTAGAGCAGGAATTAAGTATTACTACTAACAATACCTTTAAGAAGCATTACCCTTAATTTTGTATCAATATACAAAGATCAATACCAATGTGGCCAAATATAATCTTAATTTTGTATCAATATACAAAGATCAATACCGATGTAACCCAATACAATCTTAATTTTACATCAATATACAAGGGTCAATACCATTGTGACCAAATATAATCTTAATTTTGTATCAATATACAAAGACCAATACTGATGTAGCCCTATACAATCTTAATTTTGCATTAATATACAATGATCAATATCAATTTAGCCAAATATAATATTAATTTTGTATCAGTATACAAAGGTATAAGGCCATATTCAACAATCTGTCCTTTTTTCTTGATCTTTTCTATACTATGTCTATGTCCCATTTTTCTCAAGTCTGTTCACTCCTATATAGGAGAGAAAGAAGGATACAGAAAAGAAAAAGAGAGAAGTCCCTGGGTCTAACCTCCAAAACCCATTTAACAAGACCATTTAACAGCTTGTAGTCTTTTCCCCTAAATAACAAAATTTTCTATTATCTATCAAATAACCAAAGTGGGGGGAACACCCTCCCCACCTTCTGGGGATGGGACGTTGTTCTCTTAAAATGACTTCCTGATGATTTGGGACGTAGTAAACTTGTTTGGGGCCCAAATAAGAATGGAAAAATGGTTAAAAATGTTAATAGAATCATTTGATGTTCACTCCTTTTGTGCTCAGCTATTTATATGTCCTAAGAAGTTCATAGACAGAAGCTGATCTTCAGAGCTTTACTGAAGATCTGCCTGGAGTAGTCTGTGGAGCTGAACGATCTTAGCGATTTTGAGTTGTTGTGGTTGTAGACTTTTGAGGAAACTGCTATTTAGGAAGTCTACAAGGCTGGATCATCTGGGCCACTCGTCTTCTTTGGTGTCTGATCTGTTTTCTGCTGAGGTTTCCGTTGTCCAGTTGTTCCTGGATTCCTTGAATGGATGCTTTAAATCTCCTGGAACTGTCCAGGCAGCCACTGGTATGTCATTTCTTAGTTTTGAAAGCTGCAGGCCCTGCACTTCCTATATAATCAGATATATTTATCCCTCTCAGGTCTCTGAGGTGGTTGAAGAATAGATAGCTAGAGTCTCATAGTTAAATTTGAGTTGTTTAGGAATCAAGAGGGTATTCTGGATCTAAGAAGATATTTTTAAAATTATGAGGCAAATTAGTATGAAAGCTGAGTTAGATATTGAACTTTAAACTCATGGAGATGGTTAGATAGTAGAATGTTAAAGTCAGGTGCCAAATACATATGGACTGGTCATTGGGAATGTATGCTAAGCCATATAACTCTTATAATTGTGGCCTATTTATTTCTGTTGTTTTGTATTGTATTTATAGTTATAAGAAAAAGAATCATTTTTTGGACTGAAAGGGAGAGCTGTTGGGGGGAAAAAGAAATACCTTAAACTTAAAAAAAAAGGAAGGGAAGAGGATGGGGGTTGAGGGGGAGGAGGGTGGATGGGACCGGAGGGGGGAGAAGGGAGGGGATTGTGATTGAGATGTAACTTGAAGAAATAAGAAATAAATTATTAAATAAAAATAAAATAAAATAAAATAAATAAGAATAAAAATAAAAATAAAAAAGAAGGGAAGAGGATGGGGGGTTGAGAGGGAGGAGGGTGGAAGGGTGGGACTGGAGGGGGGAATAGGGAGGGGATTGTGATTGAGATGTAACTTGAAGAAATAAAAAATAAATTATTAAAAAAAAGGAATACTGCTTGAGGCCTTTGGCAAGCCCCTTAAGGTAAATACAGTCAATATTCTTCTGATTTTGGATGAAATCCTAAACTCTATCCTAATCCATAGACAATTATGCTCTGGGAAACAGCTCTTGTCCTGCTATTGGAATTTAGTGGGAGCTGAACATTCGACAATGAGCCTCCAAGTTACCATGTAACCTGAATTGCCCATCATGAGTTGCGTATTATCTGATGCACAATGTTATAAAATGGGACATGCACAACAACAATGCATTACTAAATGGAAATGGTATATATGTGATCAAACCCAAACAGGTCTTGATGCCACAAAGAAGTTACATGAAAATGCCTCTGGATTCCTCTACTGCTACAGTGCCATCTGTTACCAAGCATGTACATATGACTTCTTTGGGTGTGTCCTAGGAATAATTGAAGCAAAGATGATTAGGACTGAGGTTACTTATGGTTCTACATAATACACTGTCAGGAATTGACAGCTTCAGCATTCCAATATTATTCTGTGAAACCCAGAAAGAAACAAGTGAAGGATAATCTTCAGAGTGGGTGGAACTTCTTATAGTACACGTGGTCATGCATCTTACTTGGAAGAAGAAATTGCCAGATGTGCTATTGTTTATTTGTTCATGTGCTGTAGTCACTGGTTTGGCTGAATAGTCAGGAACTGTGAAAGAAAATCATTTGAAAATGTGTGAGAAAATTCATTTGGAGAAATACATGGATAGATCTCTCCAAATGAGCAAATGATATAAAATTATTGTGTCTGATGTAAATGCTCATCAAAAGAAGAGTTCAGTAGAGAGATTCAGTAATAAAGCACACAGGGTGACCAGTTCTGTTCTACTGATATTCAGCCTCTTTCCCTAGCTATTCCTGTCATTTTCCTATGGGTCCATGAACAAAGTAGCTATTATGACTGAGATGGAGGTTTCTTATGGGCTCCACAAAATGGACTTCTACTCATTAAGCCTGACCTGGCTACAGCTGTTGTCAGTGCTAGATCAGCAAGCAGCAGAAAACAACAGTGATATTATACAGAAATACTTTTAACTGTTTTCACTTACAATTATTTTAAGAATTATTAACAACTTGCTATATTTTTTAAAATAGCTTGGTCTTGTCACCCACAGTTTATGAGTGACACCTATCTAAAGAGATTTAGACTTCTTATTGGACCTATTATGAGATGAGCTTCATTTCTTATGAGATAATCACTGAGATAGAGTGATTTCTTCTGCAGGGCCAACCATAAGACTCAGTTACATGATGCTGGCTTTTTTTCTTATATAATTCAGTTTCTGTTTCAGAAATTTGAGATATAATTATTTCCATTGTTTTGTCATTTTAGCTGTATTATTTTTCTGTGATAATTAGGTGAGGGGAAATTTCCATTGAAGGCAGTATTAAAATATCACTTCAGTTCTATCTTGATAGCTTCAATTTGCTTTGGAAATTTTTTTTTCTCCAACACTTATGACTAAGAAATCATTGTTGCTAGGAGTTACTTAGAAAATACTGACTGGTAAACTCTAGCACTTTTTTCTATTGAGTTTTAACTTCAAGTGTTAAGGAGGGAAGAGAGGAACTATTTAAACAAGGATTATGATTAGTAAAAGATCAAGCAACATTTCTCACATATCAATAACTGTACAGAAACCTCATGAAACTTTGTATTACATTTTCAAAATTTTATAAAATTAATAACACTTTTCTTAAAATATATCTTAGCGTAGAAATTAATAAGTAATTAAAATGTCTTCTTTTTGGGGGGTAGCTGAAAGCTGCTTGTATTTTGTTGGTAATTACTGGCCCCAGAATCAGGTTGCCTCCCAGACAAGGACATTTTCATGTATAGCTGTCTTTGTCACCTAACCCTAGTCTACATAATTTAAAGCTGATTGGTTTAATAAACTTGCTGGAGCCTGGATTGGGTGCAAGAGAGGTAGGCAGAAAAAAGTTTGGTTGGCTTCTTGGGTAGAAAGGAGAATCACAGGAAGAGAAGCCAGGAGGAGAAAGAAGAAGACATGCCACGGGTTAGATAGAATACATATGGACTGGACATTGGGAATGTATGCTAAACCATATAACCCTCATAATTGTGGCCTAATTACCAATGTTGTTTTGTATTGTATTTATTATTATAAGAGAAAGATCCATTTGTTGGAATGTAAGGGGGAGCTGTTGGGGGGAAAAAGATATACCTTAAACTTAAAAAAAAGGAAGGGGTTGGGTGGGTTTAGGGGGAAGAGAGAGAGTGGGAGGATGGGACTGGAGGGGGGAGTAAGGAGGGGATTGCGATTGAGATGTAACTTGAAGAAATAAAAAATAAAATAGAAAAAAAAAAGAATCATAGCTACACATGGCCTAGAACAGTGGCACAGTGTGGTGAAGAACAGCCCATGGGATGTATATATATATATATATGTTATGGGGTCTTATTTGGGGAATAGATTTATATGTTAGCTTAGAGGGGCTAAGATTACACAATTCAGGCTAAGGCTTGTTAAAATCCATCAGGTGTCTGTGTGATCTTTTATAACAGCAGGTTGAGGGTTAACAATGCTAACCAATTAACTGGTACATAAATAATGGCAATAATTAAATTAATTAATTCCACACTCTTGTCCTAAGTTAAAATTTAAAGCAAATTACATCTGAAAAACTTTCACAAACATTTACTGAGGAAGAATGTTCAATGGCAATATGATAGAAAAAGTTATAAAAGTGTATGAATTCAGTGTTTGTTCATGGTGAAAAATTTTATTTCTAAATTTAAATGCATTATGGAAAGAATCTTTTTTTGGGTTTTTGTTTTTTTTTTCTTTATTTTTTCTTTATTTTTTATTTCTTCAAGTTACATCTCAATCGCAGTCGCCTCCCTATTCCCCCCTCCAGTCCCACCCTCCCACCCTCAACCCCCCATCCTCTTCCCTTTTTTTTTTTCTTTTAAGTTTAAGGTATATCTTATTTCCCCCTACAGTTTCCCCTTTCAGTCCAACAAATGGCTCTTTCTCTTATAATAACAAATACAACACAGTACAACAGAGGTAATTAGGCCACAGTTATGAGGGTTATATGGTTTAACGTACATTCCCAATGACCAGTCCATATGTATTTGGTACTTGACATTAACATTCTACTATCTAAACATCTCCATGAGTTTAAAGGTCTATATCTGACTCAACATTCATATTAACTTGCAACACAATTTTAAAAGTATCTTCTTAGATCTATAACACTCTCTTGACTCCTAAACAACTCAAAATTGAATTATGAGACTCTAGCTATATGTTCTTCAACAACCTCAGAGACCTGAGAGGGATAAATATATCTGATTTTATAGGAAGTACAGGGCCTGCAGCTTCCCAAACTAAGAAATGACATACCTGTGGCTGCCTGGACAGTTCCCATTTTCTCTCCATACATTACAGCATCGATCTTCAGTCATTTGGCCCCGTTTCTCTGACAGACATTGATTGTAGAGCAGGAGTTATGAAGGACTTACCTACCTTGTCTTGGCAGAGCTAGGCTGTCGACTTACCTGCTTCCAGGTTTTGTCCTTTTGGACAGCATTCTGTCTACAGTTGGGTCAAGGGGCTTTTCCTACCAAGAGATAGGCTTGCGACTAATTCAATCATCTCCCACTGGAGATTCTTCGATGCTCATCTTCTACTTGGAGGAGAATAGGGGATGCTGTCAGGAGTTGATATGTCTTGATATAAAAAAATCTAAAGTTACGAAAACATCTTTGAATGCCATATTCTGCAGATCTCTTGAGGTTTTTGAAGAGGCCCTATCTATCTCTTATATTAGGGTAAGCAGATGTTGCTTATCTCTTAGCAGGTTTATTTCTGATTAGCTTAGAAAGTAACTATAATAGGCTGTCATAGTACCCAACTGAATGACCAGTTTGCATAAACATTAATTTGCATTTCTTAATTACCCTAAACAGTTTATGACAATTAGTAGTAAAAGGCCGAAACATCACATTTCATTTTTTTTCTTTACCTCCTAACCCTTCCATCCCATTTCTCTGGGGTGGGGTGTCCTTATATAACAGTCCCTCATCTCAGTTGAGAGGTGGTATGAGGGCCAAGAGCTTCTTCATTCATTGGGGATCTACGAAGCAGTACCATCAGTGAAAAGTGTCTCGTTTCCCGGGAGAGAGAACTACTAAACAAACAAACCAATAAGCATACAATAGATAAAAAAGACTAAAAAATAGAAAAAATATAACTAATATATAAAAAATAGATAAAGAATAAAAATTAAAAATAAGAAGTCTATGTCCAAGTTCCCTTTGGTGTGTTAGTTGTAGTATCAATACCTTCTACTATATAGCTAAAATCCTACTATAAGTGAATAGATGCCATATGTGTCCTTCTGAGTCTGGGTTAGTTCACTCAGGATGAGCTTTTCTAGTTCCATCCATTTGGCTGCAAATTGCATAATTTCATTGTTCCTGATAGCTGAATAATATTCCATTGTATAGATGTGCTGCTGGATGTCCATTTGTAAAAGAATGAAGTTACACCCATACTTTTCACCCTGTACAAAACTTAAGTCCAAGTGGATCAAAGACCTTAACATAAGGCCAGTCACACTAAATCTCCTAGAAGAAAAAGTGGGAGAAACCCTCGAACTAATTGGCACAGGCGACAACTTCCTGAACAGAACACCAACAGCTCAGGACTTGAGAACAACAATCAATAAGTGGGACCTCATGAAACTGAAAAGCTTCTGTAAGGCAAAGGACACTGTCATTCGAACAAAATGGCAGCCTACAGACTGGGAGAAAATCTTCACCAACCCCACATCTGACAGAGGGCTAATATCCAAAATCTACAAAGAACTCAAGAAATTAAACGCCAAGAAACCAAATAACCCAATCAAAAAATGGGGGACAGAGGTAAATAGAGAATTCACAAAGGAGGAATCCCTAATGGCTGAGAAACACGTGAAGAAATGCTCAACACCCTTAATCATCAGAGAAATGCAACTCAAGACGACTCTGAGATTCCATCTCACACCTGTCAGAATGGCTAAGATCAAAAACTCAAATGACAGCACATGCTGGCGAGGGTGTGGAGAAAGGGGTACCCTACTCCATTGCTGGTGGGAATGCAGGCTTGTGCAACCACTATGGAGGTCAGTCTGGCGATATCTTAAAAATCTTGGTATAGCTCTGCCTCAGGACCCAGCCATACCACTTCTGGGTATACACCCAAATGCCTCTTCACGGAATCATAAGGAAATTTCCTCATCTATGTTTATAGCACCCTTATTTGTAATAGCTATAAACTGGAAACAACCCAGATGTCTCTCAACCGAAGAATGGGTCAAAAAACTGTGGTACATCTATACAATGGAAAGAATCTTAAATGATAGATATTTTGTATTTTAAACATTGCTAATAACATATAGACAGATAAAGTTACCTAATCAGACAGAATTGCTAAATGGTTGGATAAATGTGCAAATTTACAGTCTGACTCTTGAACCTTAACCATTAACTTGGCTACAACACTTGCTATCCCCTTCATTGGCTGAAATTCTTATAACATAATGGTTATTGCATGTAACACTATCTTTTATGGGAGAGAAACCCATGAACCCATTAAGGGTATTTATTCATGCATTCCTCTGATTATCTAGGTCACGATCAGCCTTGTTTCCACAGGAGTCATGATAAAATCGTAAGTTTTCAACCATGAAAAGTTCTAAAGTGGAAATCTAAGATTAAATTCCAGTGCTTGCCTCCTATTAACATTTCTAGGACCTTGGTTATAAATCTTTGCAATATGTTAAATTATAAAACCATACTAAACTGTACAATAAAGAGTATTATCCTTTATCCTAACCAATTTACAGAGTAAAAGATGATTCCATGCTACATGTATTAATACTAAAATTTAAAACCACATTCTCAAATTCACTAATTTTTCAAAGAAATGGCTGAGAAGAAATATTATTCTCTTGAGGAAATAAACATCTTTTTAAAAATATTTAACTCTTGAAATTTAACAACAGAAATGAAATTCTGGCCTCTGAATTAATTAAAAAATAAATTTCCTTAGTACTTTACTTTACTCATGCATTAGTTTTCATTGGTATTATGATAAATATATTCAACCTTATGTATACATAAATATATATATACACACACATATGTATATATATACATATATAAAACTATTATCAATTTTTAATTTAGGAAACAAAAATTTCTCAAATTATGCCAAGGCACAAATTCAACAAGTTTTATACACTTGTATTTCAATTATAATCCCTCTCTATGCATAATATAAAAATTAGTCAACAAGCTGTATTCTGAAATATTAGTCTAACAAAAGTAAAAGTGGCAAAAGTCAGTAAGCAAGGGCACATATTGGAGTCCACAAAGTCAGGTTTCCAATTTTGTTTGAATGTTTGCTTCCTACTGGGTTCCTATTGGCCCCATGTTTGAGAGGTTGGCAGGAGTCATTGTGCTCTCTTTTATTTAAAACTCAGTGGTATGCGGTTGTGCTTTATCTTAGATAGAGTTTCCCCATAGTATGTTGGTCTTTGTTATTTCCCAGTTGGATAGGTAGTGCACATGAGGCTTTTCTTGAAAAATCTCCAGACATTTCATACTGTGAAGAGCATAGCAGATTGATTCCAAGTCCACTGAGCAACTTTGACATTTGCAGTGTGAGGACACTTCTTGACACTGGACATCTGGCTGCAGTAGGAATTCCAATTATTTTTTCTCAGTTGTTTCCAAAGGGAATGGTTGTTTTCTTTCTGTGTCTCCACATTACACTGAGCTCCCTTTCCCTTTACCCCTATCTTGGAGATGCAGTCAGATGGAGGTCAGGGACTGTTTCAGGAATTAGAGTATTTGCATTCAAGTTCTAGTTCTACATATACTAAAAACCTCATTAAACATTCTATCCAGTAGTGAGTTGCTTAGGTGTTGTGCCTTATTTATCTCTTAGAAGGACTGGGACTATGCTATCCTTTGGAAACTTAGCTTATACATTTTAATATGATTTTTTTATGAAAAAAATTAAAGCAAATTAATATTTCTTATTCTTTTACCTGACATCCATAGTCTTTAATTATGACTCTCTAAGGTTCCATCCTCCAGGAATTATCATGAGTGCATTTAGCCTTTAAATAATGTATGAATATTTTTTTATTTAAGTTATCAACCTGTTAAGAGAACTGTCTGTCCTACTTCTATCTCTCACTTAGCTCAATAAGGAAGAAATATTTGTTAAGAAGCATTTATTTGTCAAATTTTGTAAATGAAGCTCCCTCTAAGATGATGAGACTATTTGATAAACACACACACACACACACATATATATATATATATATATATATATATATGCTATTCTAGCTGTTTGGTTAATGAAAGGGAATATTTTTATAGGAAATTCCAAGTACTACTAGAAATGTAATAAGTCATATTATGGTTTAGAATATTTAAATACATTGGTTAGAGGTCAAGTCTTGAAGTAAAATAAGTAAATGTTTACAAATCAAGATTGGATTTCATTCCAGGTGATAAAAGAAGACAACCAAGAGAGATATAAAGCCTCAGCTTTCCTCAAAAGAGTTCAGGATTGGTGATAAAGAAACAAGAGTAATTTTTAGAATATTTACAAATTTAAGAAACACAATAATAGCTGGACGGTGGTGGCGCACGCCTTTAATCCCAGCACTTGGGAGGCAGAGGCAGGCGGATCTTTGTGAGTACGAGGCCATCTTGGTCTACAAAGTGAGTCCAGGACAGCCAGAGCTGTTACAAAGAGAAATCCTGTCTCGAAAAACCAAAAACAAAACAAAAAAAAAAAAAAAACACAATATTTGTTTCAGTCAGTACTGGGGATTTATTGTAAGTTATTGAAAGTTTCTTGCTTAAATGCCAAGATTAGTTTGGAGGAAAATAAGGCAGAGAGGACTAAAGGTGAAAATGAGGCAACAAAGTGATTATCCAGTCACTGATGGCATTAGAAAGTGATGGAGAACACAGACATTGTATGTTCGAAACAGTCCTGATTGAAAATTGGTAGAAAAGCAAACCTTTGTGCTAAGTAAAAGAAGTCAGCCACAGAAAGATAAATATTTTGTAACTTGTATTGAAATTATATATATAATAAATTCAATGTAATGTCATATAAAAATATATAATATATAATTTATATATATATATATATATATATACCATTCCTGCTAAATCATTATATTTTACCTTTTGATGTTACATTTTAGATTTTGAAATTTTCTTCTTCTGATAATGGCACTAATAGCCCATGAAAACACAACTCTAGGGTCTCAAATGAGCCCAGATGTTTCCAAAAGGCTTCCCTTTCAAATACTATAATTATCATATGATGATTTAGAATCAGTGAACTCTAATACATTTGTAAGATATAAAAAATGTGATAAGCAATAGTCAGATATGGTGGTTCACAGGACCATACAACTACAATATATACATGTATCAATGGTTATACCAAGATGTGATTTCTCTCATTCATAATATCAAAGTCTGGCAAGGGTTGTCCATCACTGTAGTGTTATCAAGAATGCTACAGAAGTAAGCAATGGCCTTCTCCCACTCCACAGGAGGGAACTTGTACCTGGTACTGTAAACTGTCTATAATTTCATGACTATGTCCATAGTTATGGCTAGTGATGTCATACACCTTCATTCAGAAGCTAATTCTGCTATTTTTCTAAGTTCACAAAGCATAAAATTACATTATAAATACTTAACATTAAACCAGGAGATTAGTGCAAGTTTCATACCTCATTTAAGAAGGTGCCATGTAAAGCACTCAACACAGAGACACGCAACTACTTAAAGTACAGAGAAAAAGTGATTGTGGATTGCTCAGTCCCAAACGGGATATCTATAAAATCAGCTCCGCAGAGGCTCAAGAAGCATTGCAGAAAAAGGGGGGGGGCAAAATTATTGTAAGAGCTAGAGATCAAAGATAGCTGCTGCAAAAAGTGGCTTTTAGATATGACAGGATGGCTGTACTCATGAACTCAACCTGGATGTGGAAACTTGAGCAATATCAAGTCAGTCAGCATCCCAGCATGGATGAAGGAGGGGCTTATAAGGCCTCAATCCTAGCTGAAAGCTGTTTTCCAGTGACGGCTACTAGGGAAAGGCTAGTCAGCATTCTTTTTTTTAATAAATAAATTTATTTATTTGTTGCTTCAGGTTACATCTCCATCATATTGTCCTCTTTCCCCCCTTCGCAGCCCCTCTCCCACCCTCTACCCCCTAGCACTTCCATCCCACTCCTCTGGAGTGGAGTGTCCCTACATAACATTCCCCCACCCCAGTTTAGCAGTCATATGAGGGCCAAGAGCCTCCTCATACACTGGAGGCCTACAAGGCAGTACCACCAGGGAAAAGTATCTCAATAACAGGGAGAGAAAACAAACAAACAAAGTCTATGTTCATGCTCCCTTTGGTGCATTGGTTGTAGTATAGTTATTCTGTACTATATGGCTAAAATCTGACTATAAGTGAATAGATGCCATGTGCATCCTTCTGGGTCTGGGTTAGCTGATTCAGGATGAGCTTCTCTAGTTCCATCCATTTGCCTGCAACTTGCATGATTTTGTTTTTTGTTTTTTTTTTTTTCCTGATGGCTGAGTAGTATTCCATTGTGTAGATTTACCATAGTTTTTTAATCCATTCTTCAGTTGAGAGACATCTGGGTTGTTTCCAGTTTATAGCTATTACAAATAAGGCTGCTATGAACGAACATAGATGAGGCAACTAATTGAGTCATTTGGATGTATACCCAGAAGTGGTATGGCTGGGTCCTGAGGCAAAGCTATTCCAAGTTGTCTAAGATATCGCCATACTGACCTCCATAGTGGTTGTACAAGCCTGCACTTCCACCAGCAGTGGAGTAGGGTGCCCCTTTCTCCACACCCTCGCCAGCATATTTGGCCCCTGACTTTAACATTCTACTATCTAACCAACTCCATGTGTTTAAAGGTCTATATGTGACTCAACATTCATACTATCTTGCAACACACTTTTAAGAGTATCTTCTTAGATCTATAACACCCTCTTGATTCCTAAACAATTCAAAATTTAACTATGAGACTCTAGCTGTCTATTCTTCAACCACCT
>CAJQZJ010032464.1:11091850-11105574 GCA_907164525.1 Lophiomys imhausi
CCCCCCCCCCCAAAAAAAGAGGGAAATTGTCCTAGGGTTGGGATTGGGGCAGGGCTCTGTTCTTATCGTTCCAGGAGAATCGAAGCGTCCATTAGGGGAGCCCGGGGATGGCTGGACAGCGGAATCCTCAGCAGAGAGCAGAATCAGGCACCAAGGAGGATGAGTGACCCAGTTGATTCAGCCTGGCAGACTTCCTCAACAGCTGTCTCCATCGGGGGCCTGCAACCACCATAGCAATCCAATGTCACTGGGACCGCTCAGCTCTACACAATGCCCTGGCAGGAACCTCAGTGAAGCCTGCAAGATCAGCTTCTGCCTACAAATCCCTTAGGTCATCTAAACAGCTGAGAACAGAAGGACTGAACATAAAAGGAGTGTACTAACATTTTTAATCATTTTTCCCATTTGGGTTTGGGCCCCAAACAGGTCTGCTATGACCGAAATCAGCAGGAAGTCACTTTAAGAGAGCGACGTCCCATGCCCAGTGGATGGGGAAGGTGTTTCTCCGCCCTTCTTTTAGGTTATTTGAAGGATAACTGAAAACTCTGATATGTAGGGGAAGAGACTACAAGCTGATAAATGGTCCTGTCTTAATGGGTTTTGGAGGTTAGCCCTAGGGAATTCCTACTTTTCCTTTTCTGTATCCTTCTTCCTCTCCTATGTAGGAGTGCATGGGCTTGAGAAAAATGAGATATAGACATAGCACAGGAAGGTCCAAGAAGAAGGGGCAGATTATTGAATATGATTCTTTTTTTAAAAAAAGTACTCTCACAAAGGAGAAATTTCAGTGAAGTAACAGTAATAGATGAACTAAAGTTTTTTTTTCTTTCATTTCCTACTTCCTTTAGTAAGTTCAGAATGACTTGTGTGGAATATGAATACTCTTCAATTGTTCGTTTAGTACTCCATTTTGGAGAAAAAGGAATCCAATATTCACACTTAGTTTGCAAGCCAAAGTAATATGTTTGTTAATTTTTTTTTAATGTTTATTTACTATTTCAAGCCACATCTCCATCACAGTGCCCTCTTCCACTCCTTCCAGTCCCACCCTCCCAGCCTCCCATCCTACTGATCCAGAGTGGGGTGTCCCCACACATCAGTCCCACATCCCAGTTCAACAGTCACATGAGGGCCAAGAGCCTCCTCTTATACTGGGGACCTACATGGCAGCACCAATAGGGCAAAGTGTCTCATCAACAAAGTCTATATTCATTTTCCTTTTGGTGTGTTGGTTGTACAATAGTTATCCTGTACTATATGGCTAAAATCCAATTATAAGTGAATAGGTGAATAGATGCCATGTGCATCTTTCTAGGTCTGGGTTAGTTCACTCAGGATGAGCTTTTCTAGTTCCATCCATTTGGCTGCAAATTGCATGATTTCATTGTTTCTGATAGTTGAGTAGTATTCCATTGTGTAGATGTACCACAGTTTTTTTTTTTTAATCCATTCATCAGTTGAGGGACACCTTGGTTGTTTCCAGTTTCTACAGTTTCTAGCTATTACAAATAAGGCTTCTCTAAACATAGATGAGGAAATGTCCTTGTGGTTTGGTGAGGAATAATTTGTATGTATACCAAGAAGTGGTATAGCTGGGTCTTGAGGTAGAGCTATTCCAAGTTTTCTAAGATATCACCAGACTGATTGACATAATGGTTGCACAAATTTGCACCCCCATCAGCAATGGAATAGTTCCCCTTTCTTCAGAATCTCACCAACATGTGCTGTCATCAGAATTTTTAATTTTAGCCATTCTGAAAGGTGTGAAATGGAATCTCAGAGTCCTCTTGAGTTGCATTTCTCTGATGATTAAGGATGTTGAGCATTTCTTCAAGTGTCTCTCGGCCATTAGATATTCCTCTTTTGTGAATTCTCGGTTAATTCTTTAAGAACCTGCTACAGCACATTTTAACGTACAGCAACCCTATTACCCTTTTACAGTGCCACCTCTACTTTTGGGATGAATCATCAATGTAAGTCACAACCAGATATGAGTGAGATCAAAGTAGTTTCTGTAGATCATGTACAGCCATGTCTCCTTTAATTAGATTCACTGACTCCATTCTAAAACTTTATTACCTGTTAAACTCTAGCAATCAAAGTTTTTAATGTGAACCCATTATTCATTTTAACCACCATAACTATACATTCCCCTTGAATTTGGAAAGTATTACCTCTAATCTCTGTGCAATAAAGAATTTGTAGACATTGACGTGAAAATCTCTTTTAAACAAAATTTTGATCCTTGATAATTAATGAAAAATATATTTCAGTGCACAGCAAATGAATTTTCTAATTCTTACTTTACTTGTATCAGATTTATATAACTCTTCTAATTTCTTAAGCAAAGTTCATTCTCCACACAGATCTTCCAAGAGAAGTTATTTACCTTTACAATTTTTATTCATTCTTTTTATTTCTCCCAATATACAGGAAATCAAGGCTACAGATTCTAAAAATAGGAAACTATGTTGAATTATTTGTTAGGGGACCATTTATTAATAGCATTCCTTTAATGTAGAAGGGGAGGCAGGAATTATTAGAATACAATATATGACACTAGAAATATATTTTAGAGCGATCTAAGCTCCCTTCTTGACTTTGGAGATGGAGAAAACGTGGTATGAGGAATGTGGGTGACCTTCAAATAATGAAAGAGGCAAGAAACACACTGGTCCTGTGAGATTCAAGAAGAAATTTAATCCTTCCAACATCTTAATTTTAGCTTGTAAGACTAATTTTGTACTTATGAACTTAAGAACTGTAACACAATAAATTTGCAAACCACAAGACTCACAGCAATTTATACCAGTAGCAATTGGAAACTAATGCACTCCCCAGTGTACAATATTATGAGGATTGAAATTTACCAGCTCATGGTAAGGTCTCAAGAAATATTAGTTTTTGTTTTATATTGCAAAAGATATAAAGGGGACTTAAGTACAGATTTGCTATAAGAAAATTGTGAAAAGATACTTCTTTAGCAGCTACTTAACTCAAGCATACATTTCTTTCATTTTATGGAAAAGTCCATGAAAGAACTAGAGTAAAGTAATAAAAAAATGTGTTTGCCTTTACTCTTAGCATAAGTATGAGATGAACAATGGTACCTGGGTTTTAAAGTGTGGTGCTTTTTTTCTCCTGCATCTTGAATACTATACTTCACTTACTCTGTTCTCGTCTGCCACCAACACATTATCTACTGTATGTTTTCCTCTCTACCCTGTGGAGTTCAATCATAGGTCAGAACTTTCAATTGTTTTATTGCTTCAAGCACATTTAGAATCCTTTGACATGACCAAGAAAATCTAACCTGAGAGGATGAAAAAACAAATCATTGTGCCTCTTGGAATATATATGATTATATGTTACTGGCTAGAAATGTAGTCTCAAATTCAGAGCAAGAAACTGCCGGCAGGTCATAACTTGCTGTAGAACTGAAAACCTGCTGGACAGCTGAGAGGTTCTTAGGAGTCAGAGATAAACACATGCATCCCAGTGCTCATGCCTCCATGTTCACCATCTGGTTCTCATCACCCTCCCCCTTTTCCCCAGACTCAATGAGAAAATTAAACTTCTTTCGTGTAAACAGATTGGAAAGAGCTGTACAGAACTTTACAACATGTTTTATCTGCCATACTGTGACATGGATTACTAATTAGTTCAGATATATTTAAATGTAACAAATGTCTCAGAGACTTAAGACATTTCAGAAGATGAAAATTGCGGTTATGATTTGAATGAATTTTGGGAACCTGTGACAGCCTGGAGGTACAAGTGACTCTGGAGATCCTGGAATTTAAAACAGAAGTGGATGTTTAATTAGGAAATAAATTAACATCATACATTTATAGTTTTTAATGTACTACATGAATCATTCAAGACAATTTCACCTGCAGATGCACACATTTTAATTGCTCTTTTATGGCATTGTAACTACCTGTTTTTGGTATTATTTTGTTGTTCTTTGTTCTTTTATTTTAAATGAAATTTGGACAATAGATCATGCAGATTTACTGTGTTTCACAAATCAGTTTGTCACATGGTACATTTCCACCATCTTGTTAACATGTCAAAGTGTCATATATCTCTATCTGTCTTCCTGGACTATTCTTGTCCATCCAACTTTCTTCATGATGTGAAGCCAGAGTCACTGTAGTAATTATACTTCATAGGGAAATTCATTATGCTTACTCCTCAGGAAAGCCTCAAAATGTATTTCTTCCTTGAAATGGGGAGTCATAAAGAGAAAACCACTGTGCTACTAACACTATATTTTAAAAGAGACAAATACATCCCCATTAACTGAAAATAAAATTATAATCAATGAAAGAAGCAATTTTTTAAATCTCAAAAGTAAATACAAGTTGAAAATATAAAGATTTGTGTTCTATTTTTATTTAATATTTTATTTTAAATTTGTGTGTGTGTGTGTATTTACACATAAGTGCTGGCTTCCACAGAGACCAGAGGCTTTGTACTCCCTTGAAGCTGGAGTTATAAGTGGTTATGAATGGTCAGATATGGGAGCTGGCGACTTGGTTCTTTTGGAACAGAAGGAACCATTCCTAAGTGCGAAGCAACACTTTTAGCTCCCTTGGTTATATTGCATATAAATTACAATTACAAAATTAAAGTTCAGAAATCAAGGAAAATGATTAGGTGAGTTTACAAAATAGATAAATTTATTATAGATGCACATATTTCTTATGAAAAATAGAAAATTGTCTAGTAATTGTTAAGAATAAGGACTATTCAATAAATCATGATCAGTGAATCAAAAAGCATTCATAGGGCTGGAGAGATGGCTCAGCCGTTAAAGGCTAGGCTCACAACCAAATATATAAAAAGCATTCATAAATATAAAATTAAGTTTAAATAATTAATCATGGTTTTCATTTAAGGATATCAGTATTTATAATAGGGTTTCAAATTTTCATGGCTGAAATATTCTTATTGTAGAAATGACAAGAAATAAAAAGAGAAATAATTGGCAATTTTATTCTATACAAGATACTCAACCACTTTGTTAAGAAAAGTGTTAAGAAATAAAGCTATAATCAAAATGAATAAACTGCTAGTTAACAAAATTGTTCTAATAAGGAATATGATAGCAATCAATGCAATTGATAAACAAATAATTAAGAACTGGAATATGACATACCATCTTAGTCTAATATTTTCTATTCACTGAATGAAAATGATCACTGTAAAAGAGGATGCAGTTAGTTCTGATGTGATATGAAGAGCTGGGGTGGGTTGGTGGGGTAGTGTCCTTTCTTGGAGAAGAAGGGGAGGGGAGAATGGAGGCAGAGGGTAGGAGAGTAGGACTGGGAGGAAAGGAGGGAGGGGACTGTGATCAGGATGTAAACTAAATAAATTAATTAAAGAAAAAAAGAGAAACTTTCTCAGTACGAACATCCACTCAATTCCTCTCCTTTCCTTGATGTTTTAAAAGTGTTTACTTCTTTTTAAAATCTCAGATGGAAAATTGAGTTGAAACTACTGAAATTTCTTTTATTTGAGTCTCACACATAATCTATATTTTTTCTAGTCTTTCTTTAATACTATGTAAACACAAAATGATTATTCTACAAAATTATTAATTATTCTATTAATCTTTGTGAAATTTAACATCTAATTTAGTTTTTCATATTTTTCATTTACACATATCTTCTATGTCATTTTTTTCCTCTTCAATGTTTCTGTTGTCTTACTTTCCAATTGTTTGTTTTTTCCATTATGGCTAAAAAACGTTCCAGTTGTAAACATGCATACACACACATACACACATGCATACACCCACATACACGCACTCATACATGCACACACATACATGCACACATACACGCACACACATACACACACTCACACACATGCTTATGCACATGCACACACTTGCATACACACACACACACACACACATACTTGATAATTGTCATTATCTTTGAAATGTGTGTCATTTGTAACAATTGAAAACATATTTTGCAATTTGTATTATAAATTATGAATTATGATTTGTTGATAATCAAGGGTTAAGTGTGCATTAATGTGTTCAATAAATGAAATATGTGATCAGACAAGGATTTCTGATTTCTGTTTCAGTCTATATCATAGCATTTTTACTATTTATGATTTTTTTACTAGTATTACTTCTCAAATGACTTGATACACTACATTTATCATAAACTTTTAATTATACCTCATATCACCATCTATTTATACTTTTTCTTAGAGACAATGAAAACTACCTTAGCACTAAATGCTGATTTCTCTTAGCAACATATATACTTGGATGTCCTGAGATGTATTGCTTATGACCACTTTCTCCTTTCTAAAGTTCTTCACATTACTTCTTTCATAAACTCCTTTCCCGTTGTTCTCTTTATGGCTACCCTTTGTCCCTTGATGAGATTTATACTGTTCTTATCCTCAAAGTCCTAGTATCCCCGTGCATATTTGGTAATATCTTTTGGGTTTAAATTAAAATATTGCAACTAAGCTATTATAGTAGCAAGGTATCTTTTTTTTTTCTTTGTCTTCATAACTTGGAAGGTCAAGACTTAATCTGTCTGTAGAATAATTTCTGTTTAGTCATGTAGAAATGGGAAGTTGGATATAAAACAAACAAAAAAGTAGTTGAATATTTTGGAGAAATTATATAGTTATATTTTATATCTAAATTTACATGTATGTGTGCTAGCAAAATTAAACTAGAAACAATATTTTCAAAGCAAAACTCATTGTTGATGAAGTCAGAAAAGAGAAAAACCATCCACACCTGCTTACATACTATATGTTGGAACACAGGCATAAAGACCAGATGCCAATGATGTTAAACCAGGAAGCACAAAAACAGAGCACTGAAGGGCATTTGTAACAGCCACTGGGCAAACAACCATAGATTCACATGTCATTGCTCATAATGTGGGGCTTAAGCTCCCATTTGTATAAAAATGATAACTTAACAGTGATCACACAAACAGTGGAAATGAAAGCAGCAATGAACATGAGTGAACAATTAAATCTGTAGTAGGATAGAGAATTACTTGGATACATGATCAGGAGCTGTATAGCAATCTATATGCCCATAGACACATGAATGGATATGAGAATATGGTACATCTAAGCAGTGTGATTCTATTGAGCTGCACAGAAAAAAAAATGTGATCATAAAATTTGTAGGAAAATTGATGGAACTAGAATATATATATATACAAGTGAAATAACCCAGAACCCAAAAGAAAAATGCCACTTACTTTCTCTTTTGGGGGCATCAGTGTTCTGAGTCTTTGGGTTTGAGAGTAGTGTATAGATAGGAGTAACTACATAAATGAAGAGAGAGGAAAAATACCTTTGCTGGGTAGTGTGATTTGTCAGAAATTGGGGTCATGTGAATGGAGGAAACTTCAATTGAGAAAATGTCTCCAAGATTGGCCTATAGATGAGTCTGTGGGGATTTTCTTGCTTAATGATGGATATGTGAGGACACAGCTCATTGTGAGTGGTAGCACCCCTAACTATGTGATCTTGGGAGATATAGCAGAGCAAGGTGAGTAAGCTATGGAGAGCAAGCCAGTCAGCAGAACTCTTCTATGGACTCTGCCGAAGTTCCTGTTCCAAGATCCTGGTTCCAGGTCCTGTTCTGATTTACTTCAGCAATGAACTGTAGTTTGGAGTTATAAGATGAAATACATCTTTTTCCTAACTATACATTTTTTATTGCAACAATAGAAATTAAAACAGGACAAGATTATGGGTGCAGAGGAGAAGACAGTTCTAGAGAAAGGGAGTAGGATACTGATGCTATGAAAGAGAAGAAGAAAAACACATGGGGAAACTCAGATGGGGAATGGAATGAGTGTGTGAAGCAAGAGAGCAGCAACTGAAGGGAGATGGATAGCACTGGGATCTTTGAAAATGCCATAAGAAAATCTCTTTGATTGGGGTGGATAATGTGCTTCCAGAGGCAACAGACAATGAAGAGGAAGCTTAGTACAAACTAATGCTGGACTGAGGGTGCAGGACCAGTTACAGCATAAAATATATTCTACTACCATTGCAGTTAGTTGCCTAACAGTACTTTAAGATAACCCTCTATTGCTGAAGACCCCACATGTAATGGTCACAGAATTTGAACAAAACAAGATAGTGATTATGTGATGCCTCTTGTGTAGATCTACATTTTTTTTTAGAATATGTCATCAAAGTTTTTAATTGTATTGGGTTATACATTTACACAAAGAATATAATCATTTTTCTTTTCTTAATTTATTTATTTATTGCTTCAGGTTATATCTCCATCATAGTGTCTCTTTCCACCACTCCCAGTCCTGCCCTCCCACACTCTACCCTCTAAAACTTCCATCCCAATCCTCTGGAGTAGAGTGTCCCTACATAACAGTCCCCCGCCCCAGTTCAGCAGTCATATGAAGGCCAAGAGCCTCCTCACACACTGGAGGCCTACAAGGCAGCACCACTAGGGAAACGTGTCTCAATGACAGGGAGAAAAAGAAAAAGTCTATGTCCATGTTCCCTTTGGTGCGTTGGTTGTAGTATAGATGTCATGTACCATATAGCTAAAATCCGACTATAAGTGAATAGATGCCATGTGCATCCTTCTGAGTCTGGGTTACCTCACTCAGGATGAGCTTCTCTATTTAGTTCCATCCATTTGGCTGGAAATTGCATAATTTCATTGTTTCTGGTAGCTGAGTAGTTTCCATTGTGTAGATGTACCACAGTTTTTTAATCCATTCTTCGGTTGAGAGACATCTGGGTTGTTTCCAGTTTCTAGCTATTACAAATAATGCTGTTATGAACATAGATGAGGAAACTTCCTTGTGATTCGGTGAGGGGTCATTTGGATGGATACCCAGAAGTGGTATGGCTGGGTCCCGAGGTAGAGATATTCCAAATTTTCTAAGATATTGCCATACTGACCTCCATCGTGGTTGCACAAGCCTGCACTCCCACCAGCAGTGGAGGAGGGTTCCCCTTTCTCCACACCCTCGCCAGCTTGTGCTGTCATTTAAGCTTTTGATCTTAGCTGTTCTGACAGGTGTGAGATGGATCTCATAGACATCTTGAGTTGCATTTCTCTGATGATTAAGGATGCTGAGCATTTCTTCAAGTATCTCTCTGCCATTAGAAATTCCTCCTTTGTGAATTCTCTATTTAGCTCGATTCCCCGTTTTTTGATTGGATTATTTGGTTTCTTGGCATTTAATTTCTTGAGTTCTTTGTAAATTTTGGATATTAGCCCTCTGTCAGATGTGGAGTTGGTGAAGATTTTTTCCCAATCTGTAGGCAGCCTTTTTGTTGGAATGACAGTGTGTTTTGCCTTACAGAAGGACCCAGAAAGCAAGCTGGAGTAGCCATCTTAATATCAAACAAAATAGACTTCCAACTGAAGTTAATCAAAAAAGATAGAGAAGGGCATTATATACTCATTAAAGGAAATATTCATCAAGAGGACATCTCAATATTAAACATCTATGCCCCAAATACAAAGGCACCTACATTTGTAAAAGAAACTCTTCTAAAACTTAAATCACACATCAATCCCCACACATTAGTAGTGGGTGACTTCAGCACCTCACTCACAACAATGGACAGATCATCAAACAGAGAAATAATGAACCTAACAGAGCTCATGAACCAAATAGACCTAACAGATATATACAGAACGTTTCACCCAAACACAAAAGAATACACCTTATTCTCAGCACTGAATGGAATATTCTCCAAAATAGACCATATAGTCAGACACAATGATAGCCTCAACAGATACAAGAAAATTGAAATAAACATTTGTATCTTATCAGACCACCATGGAATAAGCTGGTCTTCAACAACAACAGAAAAAACAGAAAGCCTACACACCATGGAAATTGAACAACTCTTTACTGGATGACTACTGGTCAGGGGAGAAATAAAGAAGGAAATCAAAGACTTCTTAAAATCCAATGAAAATGAAGGCAAAACATACCCAAACTTATGGGACACAATGAAAGCTGTGCTACTAGGAAAGTTCATAGTACTAAGTGCCTTCAAAAAGGAAATTGTGACAGCACATATTAGTGAATTAATAGCCAAACTGGATGAATTGGAATAAAAACAAGCAAACACTCCCAAGAGAAGCAGAAGGCAGGAAATCATCAAAATTATGGCTGAAATCAACAACTTAGAAACAAAAAGAAGTATACAAAGAATCAATGAAACCAAGAGTTTGTTCTTCGAGAAAATCAACAAAATCGAAAAACCCTTAACCAAATTAACTAAAAGGCAGAGGGAAAAAACCCAAATCAACAAAATCAGAAATGAAAAGGGAGAAATAACAGCAGACATTGAGGAAACCCAGACAATATTTAGGTCCCACTTTAAAAATCTATACTCCACCAAATTTGAAAACTTTTGGGGAATAGACAATTTTCTTGATAGACTCCACCTACCGATGCTAAATCAAGATCAGCATAACAGATTAAACAGCCCTATAACCCCTAAGGAAATAGAAACAGTCATTAAAAATCTCCCAACCAAAAACAGCCCAGGGCCATATGGTTTCAGCACAGAATTCTACCACACTTTCAAAGAAGAGCTAATAACAATACTCTTAAAAATCTGCCACAAAATGGAATCAGAAGGAACACTGCCAAACTCATTCGATGATGTCACAGTCACCCTGACTCCTAAACCACACCAAGACCCAACAAAGAAAGAGAACTTCAGACCAATCTCCCTCATAAACATAGATGCAAAAATACTTAATAAAATACTAACAAACTGAATTCAAGAGCACATCAAAAGTATTATATACCATGATCAAGTAGGCTTCATCCCAGGAATGCAGGGAAGTTTCAACATATGAAAATCCATCAACGTAATTCACCATATAAACAAGATGAAAGAAAAAAAAAAAACATGATCATCTCGCTAGATGCGGAAAAAGCATTTGACAAAATCCAACGCCCCATCATGCTAAAAGTTCTGGAGAGAATGGGCATAAAAGGACTATACCTAGAAATAATAAAGGCAATATACAGCAAGCCAGTAGCCAACATCAAATTAAATGGAGAGAAACTCAGGGACAAAACAAGGATGTCCACTTTCACCATATCTCTTCAATATAGTACTTGAAGTTCTTGCTAGAGCAATAAGGCAACTAAAGGAGATCAAGGAGATACAAATTGGAAATGAAGAAGTCAAATTATCCCTATTTGCAGACAATATGATAGTATACATAAGCAACCCCAAAAATTCCACCAGCGAACTCTTACAGCTGATAAACACCTTCAGCAAGGTGGCTGGATACAAATTTAATTTAAAAAAATCAGAAGCCCTGCTTTATACAACAAATAAATGGGTTGAGAAAGAAATCAGGGAAACAACTCCATTCACAATAGCCACAAGCAATATAAAATACCTGGGGGTAACTCTAACCAAGCAAGTAAAGGACCTGTAAAATAAGAACTTCAAGACCTTGAAGAAAAATTGAAGAGGCCATCAGAAGATGGAATGATTTCCCATGCTCATGGATAGGTAGGATCAACATAATAAAAATGGCCATCCTACCAAAAGCAATATACAGATTCAATGCAATTCTTATCAAAATATGAACACAATTCTTTTTAGAATTGGAAAAAGCTATTCTTAATTTCATATGGAACAACAAAAAACCCAGAATAGCTAAATCAGTCCTGTACAATAAAAAAAAAAAAAATCTGGAGGTATCACCTCCCAGATTTCAATCTGTACTACAGAGCAAAGTAATAAAAACAGCATGGTACTGATATAGAAACAGACCAGTGGATCAATGGAATCGAATTGAAGACCCAGAAATGAACCCACACACCTATGGTCACCTAATCTTTGACAAAGAACCCAAACCACACAATGGAAAAAGGACAGCATCTTCAACAAATGGTGCTGGTCCAACTGGATGTCCACATGTAAAAAAATGAAATTAGACCAATGCTTATCACCTTGTACAAAACCTCAGTCCAAGTGGGTTAAACTCCTTAAAATAAGGCCAGACACATTAAATCTACTAGAAGAGAAAGTCCGAAAAACCCTTGAACTCATTGGCACAGGTGACAACTTCCTGAACAGAACACCAACAGTTCAGGACCTAGGACGAATAATCAATAAATGGGACCTCATGAAACTGAGATGTACTTCTTATAGTGTTTCAAAGTGCTATACAGGCTGTACTTAAAGAGATTTTATCAATATTTTTACCGAGACTTAAAGGCTGTGAATTATAATACGGCATGCACAGCAAAATATATATACATAGCAGCACAATAGTAACCAAAAACTGTATGGCTGGACATAGGGGCCACTCAGTAGGAAGAACTAATGACTTATACTGTAAGCCAAGCAAGAAACTATGGCTAACCAGGTCATAGACAAAGGAAAATAACCAATTACTACCATTTTCTAATTGTGATATAGCAGCATTATATCTTCTAAATATTTATTCTAATGCCCACAGATTAATTAAGATTTCACATCACCAAAGAGGCTATCTTTTTGGCAGACAGGGTTGTTACAGAAAAATCACAACTGATTAATCCCAATGCAGTGAGAAAATGACTTTAGACTTCCCATCCACAAGTAGGACACTTATGATGCAACCACTGCACCCCAGGCTCAAGGAATATCTTAGAAGAGAGTGGGAAAGAAACAGTGGACTGGGACGATTGTTGCATATTAGTGTCTTCTAACCACAGGAGGGATATTGTTTATACTCTGACCTTTCAACAAATATGATTGAATTCTATAAGATCACATGAGTCAACATTTCAGCATGGATTGGAGTAAGGCTCACAAGGCATTAGCCCTAATAGAGGAGCTATATTCCCTTAACAGATACCAAGAGGAGAGTCTATTTTCTGCAAGGAAATATCCTATGATAGGTGGATCATGCCCTAGTGGTCAGCCCAATAGTCATTTGCATACAAGCAACACTAATTGTATTCATTCAGTTATATTTATTATCTATCTGTCTGTCTATCTATAGTCTATGACTCTCCCTCTAACTTTCATGCCTTAAAAAAAGCTGTTATATACTGAATTAAACTAGATTTCTTTGTATGAGCAAGAATAGGGAATATTTACTACAATTTGATATCTTGCTGATGGAACTTTATTCAGCTGTAAATAAAAAATAAAATTTACATTATTTTATTAGATAGAAACTATATCAGTAGGATTGATATCTATCAATATTAAAGTGAGTCTTATCAATGAATTTTAAGGCATTTTTTCATTTTCATAACTTATCAGTTTATTTTGACTTGGATTTTCATAGATACTATACTTAACTACATTCTTCTTTGTCTTTTTAAAAATAGTTTTTCACATAATTATCCTCAGTTTTGAAGTCCAGTCTCACAAGATTATAAAGACACACTACTGCCTTTCACACAGGCAGGAACTTTATTCTAGCCAAAACAGCTGTTCCAAGTAAAATAGCATAATGATTGGATTTGTAGATATTGTTCAGCCAAGTTGCAAAACTGTAAAAAAACAAAAGTTGATAATAAATGATATCATCCAGTGATCATAGAAAAGTGGTAACTATTTCTTTATGGAGCTAATAATCTGACACACATCCCTCTCAAGGCATATTGCAGACTCAGCCATTAACTCTGGCATTATCACATTTCTTCCTCTTCTTCTTCTTCTTCTTCTTCTTCTTCTTCTTCTTCTTCTTCTTC
>CAJQZJ010032464.1:11113467-11145611 GCA_907164525.1 Lophiomys imhausi
ACACACACACACACACACACACACACACACACACACACACACTTACTACTTAATGTCTACCTTATTAGGTAACAGAAATCCCCAAATCAGATGTCTAAACTAACTGAAGATTTTAATCTGCTAAAGAGCCTTTACTACACAAATCAGCGTCTTGTTTATTTGTTTGTTTGTTTAATTTATATCACTTGTATTGATAAAAACTTTGTGTCTTTTCCTCATTCTTTTGTCAAACTTGATATACTTCTATTCTTGAGTATTATATCTCTATACTCAAGCATATCCCCATTGCTGTTTACTCTTCATTGTTAACCAATGTAAGCACCTATAATTAGGCTGGTGAAGAACATTCAAACTGCATGCCTCCCACAGCCCACAGTTAAGAAGAGCTAACATAAAATAGCATATCATGCTATTCTACACCAATCTCCTTAAGAATGGGGATTCCATTGGAGAACTGGAACTCAATCTAATACAAAATGGTTTAATTGATGTTTTTGTTTAATAAGGGCAATTCAATTATTTAAATTCATACCTTGATCTCAAAATTTGGGAGACAAGGAAAAACAGGTTCCTTGTGTGTTCAAAGCCAATCTAATCTAAAGAGCTCTACAGGGCAAATCAAGACAGCCCAAGCTACAAAGAGAAAACCTGTCTCAATAAGAATAGATATGTCCACATGGAAATTAAATCTCCAAAGAATGGAGAAAAGGAAATATATATATATATATATATATATATATATATATATATACATATATATATACATAAATGCAAAACTTTGACCCAAAACATGGGAGACAGAGAAAGATAGGTCCCTTTTGATTTTGAGGTCAACCTAATCTACAAAAAGCCAGAACAACACAGAATAAGCCTGTTTTAATCAATTAATAAATTTATGTCAACTGTAGAGAAGAATATTTAAACTCCATACAGTCTTATGCTGTATTTTAAATGTAAAATAGATTATATATATGTAATACTATTACATGCCATCATTTTATAGCATGGAAACTTACAAATGTCTTTCTTCTCTTCAAAGAACAGAAAATATTCCTTAATTGATTTGTGCATACTGCACATCCAAGGCATTTTGGCAATTGTAGAACTATATGTTACTTGTGAGAAATTATATATTTTCATAACAACATGATCAGAGTCCAAGGAAGACAAGACAGGTAACCCAAAAGATCCAGCCTCATAGACTGCATCAATAGCTGTTTCCTCAAAAATTTGCATCCAGAACAACTTTAAACCGCTTGCTGAGATGGCCCAGCCTCAAAGACTGTTCCAGCCAGGACTTCAATAAAGCCATGAATTTTCCTAACCAAAGTCCACCTTTGGACTACACACAGCTCAGGACATTCAAATTGCTGAGCACATAGAGACTGGACAACAAATGTCATTATTAAATTGATTAACCATTTCTTTCCTTTTTGTTTGAACCCCCAAACAGGTTTTCTGCATCCCAATTCATCAGGAAACAGTTTTAAGAGAGCGATGTCCCATTCCCATAAATTGGGATAGATGATTCTTTGGTCATTTGATGTGTTATAAATGTTGTTTCGGGGTAATGGTTACAAATTGTTATATGGTTCTTTTAAGCAAGGTATAGAAAGTTAGACTTGCATATCTCTTTTTCTTTTCTCTATCTTTCTCTCTTATATAGGGGGAAAGATTTGAAAAGAAAAATAGGGGGTATATATATATATATATACATACATAAAAATGATAAGATATAAGGATAGATATTGAACCTGCTCTGAAATGTAAAACTATTGTTATTCTTAAAATAAGGTTATCTTTTGATACATTGGTATAGAATATTGCATATTGATAAAAATGAGATTAATTTTGATTAATTAGTATAGAATTTTATAATTTGATGCAAATTGTGTATATTTCAAATTATATAAGGTATTGTGCCTATACAAATCATTTAAAAGTACAGGTTCACTTCCAAATCTTTTATGGGTTGCTATAGCAATCTATTTAGGAGTCTGTATAATACACGTTTATTTGCTAGTTGAGCTTCTGGTCATGTCTAATACTAGTCTTAATTTATCACAAAATAGACCTAGTAGGTTAAACCGATAGTAAATGGTTAAAAATATACAGTTTGCTTTTTCAAAGATAGATAGATGATATATAGATTTATACATAAAATAGCATATGTCTTTAAAACCCTTAGAGGCATACAGAAAATGGCATTTAAATATGTTTTTATTATTTTAAGAATTGTTTGACTTAAGACAGTCAGCTTCTGGCAGCTCCCATTTGACTTGGAAGAAAACAATGAGCATCAAAAAGAAATCTCCCATTAGGAAATAATTCCTATTGGGCAAAAATGCCCCTGCTCTCACAATAGACTATACAGTCCAAAGATGGACCAGAGTTTAAATTTAGAAAAGTCGATGCCCTGATTCTGCAGAGACAGAATGGGGAAATCATTCTTATTTCCTGCGTCACAATTTAGTCTGTGAAAAGATGCTTAGCCAGAAGGCTGAAGATAATATTCCAATGATATCCAGAGATATTTGGGACTGTCTATGCAACAAGCTGTCATATTTCTTTTTGGAAGCTGCTCTCCTATGCTTCCTACTCACTCAAACGATAACTTTACCCATTCTTATGCCTTTGATGGGGTTGAAGGCATAATAGTTACAAAATTTCAATTGAACTTCAGTTGTTTAGTATTTAAAAGGATATTTACAAGTCTAAATAAAATCTTTAGATTTATAAATATAGGAGATGATAGAAAATATTTAGGTTCAGAACTTTAGACACACCAAGATAGATAGGTGATTTTTCTTTCTTTTTCAAGATTGCCTGATACAAATAAGCTAAACATTATGTGTGTAACTTTTTAATATGGTTTCTTGATTGTTTCATATTTGTTCTTATTGTTTTTACTATGGGAGTTAAAAAATTAGCAATTTTATTAGACAAAAGGAAGGAATTGAGGGGGTACCTTTAAGCATTCTAAATACTAATTAATTGGACCTGCTTGCTGTCTGTTACTTACATTGACTCTGATTGGTTAAATAAAACACTGAGGCCTGAGATTGGGAAAAGATAGAGAAAGATCGGACTTTCTGAGATTAGAACAGGAACCCTGCATTTTACACAGAGGATTAATTCATTCTAGCCAGGAGCAGGAAGAAAGAGGACACACACCATGGGTTAGAAAAAAGAACTTCATTCCAGGTGGCAAGGAACATGGGCATAGCATGGAGAATAGCAGTCGAGGGGGATGTATGTATATATGTGATCATATTTGGGTAATAGAATTAAGAGCTAGCTTAGATAAGCCAAGATTGCTCAATTTAGGCCAAGGCTTGTTAAAATCCATGTGTTGTCTCTGTGTACTCATTTATAATGGCGGGTTAAGAATTAACTGCCGCCAAACCAATTAACAATAATTTAAATACTGTTTAAATAATCTAATTAGCCATTTTTCTACACTTCATAGTGTTTCAGTTTTAGACAATGCAAAGGTACACAAATCAACAGCCCAATGATGTTAATGTAGAAAACATCTCTAAGCTATAGCTCTACAAGTGACAGAGATGGAAACATATTATGTGTATTTCATTGAAATTGAAAATAATACAAGAGACAAAACCAAGGGAAATAATAATAGGGTTGTCATGCCTTATTACTCCCACTTTAAATACTGCTCTCAAGGCATGAGTCATTATGGCAAGGGTTCTTACAAAAGAGAGGCATTTTAATGGGCCATCCCTGTCCACTCCTTTTGGAGTCTTTTCTGACCATAGCTTATGTGATAGTTTTATGGAAGACTCAGATCTTATTTTCCCTGAAATGGGGTCTCTTCACACACAGCAGAGTTTAGTTATTGGTTTGAGTTCTCAAGATACATTATTTAAGGATTCTATTATTTCCTTTAATTCTTTCTGAGACTAATCTTTTATTTGCTCCAGCCTCCATGGAAGATATAGGGAACTACATAAGCTCTCCCTCCTTATGTTTCCACATGTCTAGTGTTGATAAGCATAACTGTCTCTTTCTTAACATCTTTTCTTAAAAATAATAATCTCAATCATCTCCCACTGGAGATTCTTCGATGCTCATCTTCTACTTAGAGGAGAATAGGGGGTGCTGTCAGGAGTTGATATGTCTTGATATAAAAAAATCTAAAGTTACGAAAACATCTTTGAATGCCATATTCTGCAGATCTTTGAGGTTTTTGAAGAGGCCCTATCTATCTCTTATATTAGGGTGAGCAGATGTTGCTTGTCTCATAGCAGATTTATTTCTGATTAGCTTAGAAAGTAACTATAATAGGCTGTCATAGTACCTAACAGAATGACCGGCTTGCATGACCATTAGTTTGCATTTCTTAATTATACTAAACAATTTATGACAATTAGTAGTAAAAGGCTGAAACATCCAGTGGGAGATGAATGAATTAGTCGCAAGCCTATCTCTTGGTAGTAAAAGCCCTTTGCTCCAACTGTAGACAGAATGCTGTCCAAAAAGGGCAAAACCTGGAAGCAGGTAAGTCGACAGCCTAGCTCTGCCAAGACAGGGTAGGCAAGTCCTTCATAACCCCTGCTCTACAATCAATATCTGTCAGAGAAACGGGGCCAAATGACTGAAGATCGATGCTGTAATGTATGGAGAGAAAATGGGAACTGTCCAGGCAGCCACTGGTATGTCATTTCTTAGTTTGGGAAGCTGCAGGCTGTGTGCTTCCTATAAAATCAGATATATTTATCCCTCTCCGGTCTCTGAGGTGGTTGAAGAACAGATAGCTAGAGTCTCATAATTTAATTTTGAGTTGTTTAGGAGTCAAGAGAGTGTTATAGATCTAAGAAGATACTTTTAAAATTGTGTTGCAAGTTAGTATGAATGTTGAGTCAGATATAGAACTTTAAACTCATGGAGATGTTTAGATAGTGGAATGTTAAAGTCAGGTACCAAATCCATATGGACTGGACATTGGGAATGTATGCTAAGCCATATAACCCTCATAACTGTGGCCTAATTACCTCTCTTGTTTTGTATTGTATTTATTATTATAGGAGAAAGAGCCATTTGTTGGACTGAAAGGGGAAACTGTAGGGGGAGATAAGATATACCTTAAATTTAAAAGAAAAAAAAAGGGAAGAGGATGGGGTGTTGAGGGTGGGACTGGAGGGGGAATAGGGAGGGGACTGCAATTGAGATGCAACTTGAAGAAATAAAAAATAAAGGAAAAAAAGAAAAAAACATTTTTGCTTACATTTATATAAATATTAAAAAAAATAATCTCAAAGGAATCTTCCCACTTCAGTCTCCATTAATACGAGAAGTTCAGATGTGTCTCAGCACACCCGACTTGAGCATTGGACTTCAATTAACTTCTGAAGGATACTTCAACTTCTGTTCTTCTTCCTCTTTTCAAAACATTCTTTTTGAGATTTATGTAACTCACTTAGGCCAACTATTGCCATGAAAACAAAAAAAAGCCTCCAATTCAAAGCCTAGCAATGACACAACTCAACAAGCAATCAATAAAGCAATGCATATCAGCAATTAATGTAAGTCATGACAAATATTTTCAGTTTTCTTATCAAAATTCACCTTGGAGCAGGAAAGCATGGAAAACAATATTTTCTACGAGGTTCTGATAATTTAAATTTAATTTTCCAACTCCATAATATTCTTGTAAAGTGATGCTGGCCTTCCTCCAATTAATAGGTGAATCTAAGTCCCCTTTCTCTTAGATTTGGGAACGTTTTAATTAGGATGTAGTGACATTACACGACCTTACTTACCAATTAGGTCTGCTTTCATTAGGACGCTCTCATACCTATGTTATGAATAATCAACCTAATGGACAGAAAAATGTTAGACTTTATTCCAAAGCCTCAGCTGAGTGCTTATTTCCCAGCCACTGTCATCCAGACACTGAGTGAAGGAGTCCTAGTGTCATGAGCGCTCAGTTATAGTCTCACAATAGTCAAGCATTGCTAACTACACAAATATTTAAAACTGAAGATAATCTAACCATCATGTTTGGGGCACATTTTCAGTTTATGGACTTTATGATGTGATAAAAATAATTCTTTCAGACTATTGTCCCTGAAATATTCTTTATATTATAATTTAACTATAACATTTATATATTTCCTTTTCTCTCTCCAAGCTCTCTCATATATCCCTCCCCACTCATTTTCAAACTGGCATCTTTTTTTTTGCTAACTATTATTGCATGCATATAAAATATGTTAAGGGATTATAATGCTGTTTGTATGCATGTTTTGAGTCTGACCACGTGGCACTGGATAGAATTCGAGTAAATTTTTGTGTATAATGCAGAAGAATCTGCAGAAGACATGTTTATGTTTTGTCATTTACCATTTCAACTAAGACCACATACATTTTATTTTGATCTTCCTTTGATCTGACATCAATCACTTTGTCAGAGTTAATTGATAGTGCTCCTGATAAAATGGGTGACTGCAAACATAACTGTACAATGTGGCTCAGGATATGCAAATGTAGTCATTCAAAGTTACTTTTCATCATAGCCTTTTACTGTCTAGACTTTAACCATCTGGGTTGTCTGACTTCCAGGCTAGAGTACACTAGAGATGTTTTAGGGTGTTAAATTAAGTGATTTTGATGCAATTTGTATTCTTCACTATTGAGGGAATCGATCTCTAGTTGTTATATTTTGTAGAAATTTATGCCTTAATCTTATTTTATTCAAAGTATCACATATATTTTATGGTTAGATGCTTTTTACATGAATAGTATTATTTGTAGTAAAATATTTACACTAAGTTCATATCCATTTTTATTCATCATCCCTTTAATAATGATAAAAATATTTTTATGTACCTCAGTTTTTCAAGGTAATCCAGCAAATACCATAAAATGTGATATCTCAGTCAAACTCCATAAAGACATAATTTGATGATATTTCCAGAAAAATTATTCCATTATTTTGATGGGCTTTTAAACAGGAGTTTCTTATTAAAAATTCGTTTTTGTCATATAATTTTATGAGTTACTTTTAGATGTCTTTATAGTGTGATTAGATAGTATTTCAACTGTAACATACAAATTCAAGAAGTTTATCATTAAGTAATGTAGGTGGGTTTTAGTATAATGTGTTTAAGTCTACTCCAATAGTCCACTTGCACTTTATAATTTTATTAGGTAGGATTTGAGTATAATTACTTTTAACTTGTATGTGATATTTTAAAATATTTTAATGTGATATTCATTGTTATTAGGTTCTATTAACAATTCTATCTTTAACCCAGACTCTTTGATAAAATACTTTTTTGACTTAGGTAATTAGTTGGTAAAATATATTTTTAGTTAAAGATATATAGATTAATTTGTTATTTCCTTTAAAACAGCAAGATTGGAAAGGATATCATGCCTATTTTTTGTGGTATATGACTAAGACTAGACTGCTGTCATAATCCTTGACTCTTTTTTTAATAATTTATTTTTTATTTCTTCAAGTTACATCTCAATCACAATCCCCTCTCTACTCCCCCTCCAGTCCCACCCCTCCACCCTCCTCCCCCTCAAACACCCATCCTCTTCCCGTTCTTTTTTTTTTTTTTTAGTTTAAGGTATTTCCTTTTTCCCTCAACAGCTTTCCCTTTCAGTCCAACAAATGTTTTTTTCTCTTATAACTATAAATACAATACAAAACAACAGAAATAAATAGGCCACAATTATGAGAGTTGTATGGCTTAGCATACATTCCCAATGTCCAGTCCATATGTATATATGGCTAAATTGGTATTGATCATTGTATATCAATGCAAAATTAAGATTGTATTGGGCTACATTGGTATTAATCTTTGCATATTGATACAAAATTAAGATTATATTTGGTCACAATGGTATTGACCCTTGTATATTGATGCAAAATTAAGATTGTATTGGGCTACATAGGTATTGATCTTTGTATATTGATACAAAATTAAGGGTAACACTTCTTAAATGTATTATACCTAGTAATGCTTAAAAATGAAATGTAAAGTTTTGGCCTCTTGCAACACCCTTGAATCTTAAGAAACCATTCATTGTTTCCCCTGGGTTGATCCATTACTTCCTCCACTTTTCCTGCAAAGAAATTCCTTAAGGCTCTGTGTGCTCTAAATGGAGACATGAAAAAATTTAGGAGGTACAGAGAATAATACTGCTCAGCCTTAAATGGGACATGGGCACCACAATCCCTCCTCCCTAGGATAGGGATAGTGATAGATGTGGAAGAAACAGAAAGAATCTATGAGCCAAAGGTGGTGGATGATTACAAGGAAACATACTTACAATCACAAAAAGTAGGATATATATATATATATATATATTAACAACTGATGTGCAGCATGCTAAAGACCTGTACTAATTCAAGAAAGAACAAATCCAAATATGGAACAAGGAGGTACACCCATTGTCCCCTTTTTAGTCAATGAACTATGGGCAATTACTGTTTTTATAAAGATATTCAGCTTTTCATAAGAGTATAGACCCTGGTAAGTCAGCCACATTCATGGGGAAGTCACATATCCAAGATGATAGTGGCACACAAATTGGACTCAGTTTTTGAAAGAGAGAGAGAGAGGTGAAAAAATTGTGTGGTTAAGAGAGGGACGGGGTTGTATGTGTCTGAGAGGAGAAGATTAAGGTATGAATATGTTCAATAACATTTTGTAAAAATATCAGAGAATTAATTTAAAAAAATGGAAACAGAACACCAAGAACTCAGGCTCTAAGAACAACAATCAATAAATGACACCTCTTGAAACTGAAAAGCTTCTGTAAGGTTGAGGAAGCTGTCATTTGAACAAAAGGGGAAAGATCTCTACCAATCCCATGTCTGACAGAAGGAAATATCAATAATTTATAAAGAACTCAAGAAATTAAACACCAAGAAACCAAATAATCCAATCAAAAAATGGGGAACAGAGCTAAACAGAGAATTCACAAAGGAGTAATATCTAATGGCCAAGAGACACTTGAAGAAATGCTCAACATCCATAATCATCAGAGAAACACAACTCAAGATAACTCTGAGATTCCATATCACACCTGTCAGAATAGCTAAGATCAAAAAGTCAAATGGCAGCACATGCTGGTGAGGAGGTGAAGAAAGGGGATCGCTTCTCCATTGCTGGTGCAAACTTTTATAAACATTATGGAAATAAGTCTGACTATATTTTAGATAACTTAGAATAGTTCTAACTCAAGACCCAGCCATACCACTTCTGAGTATACATCCAAACGATTCCCCACCAAACCAAAAAGGCATCTCCTCATCTATGTTCATAGCAGATTTATTTTTATAGCTAGAAACAAGAAACAACCCAGATGCCCTTCAACCAAAGAATGGATAAAAAAAAAAAATAAAAAAAAAACCACCACCACCAACAACAACAAAAACTGTGGTACATTTACACAATGGAATACTACTTGGCTATCAGAAACAATGAAATCATGCAATTTTAGCCAAATGGATGGAACTATAAAAGTTCATCCCAAGTGAGCTAACCCAGACTCAGAAAGATCCACATGGCATCTATTGACTTATAATTGGATTTTAGCCATATAGTACAGGCTAACTATTCTACAACCAACACACCAAAAGGAATAGGAAGATAGACCTTGTTACCTGTTAGTGGGACACTTTGTCCTAATGAAGTTGCCATTTAGGCCCCCAGTACAAGAGGAAGCCCGTAGCCCTCATATGACTATTGAACTGAGGGGGGCTGATACATAGGGCAACCCACTCCAGAGGGGTAGGATAGGTGGGAGAAGGGGGAAAGGGTGGGAAGGTGGGATCAGGAGGGGTGGAAAGAGGGGACTGTGATATAGATGTAAGTTGAAGTAATAAATAAACATTTAAAAATAAAGTAAAAGAATAAAAAGTGAGAAGTAACAACTCAAAAATCTCATGGATTCCTTGAATTGGTCAGATACATGGACAACCCCACCCCCACATGGCGAAAACCTAGACAAGCATGACAGACAGCCCGCAACCAAGAGATGCTCTCAGAGCAGCCAGACTGGGTGGAAGAGGCAGAGAGATGTCTGATTCGCTTTAAAGAGTTTTAGAACTACTAATCTCTATGGAAGACATCCTTCCATCTGTTGAGCTATCTCCAAGTTGTCCCATGAACACTAGGTTTGCAAATTTCATGAGCTTCAACCATAGTGGAGTGGGCATTCTGTAATACAGTTGCCTGTGTGTCATATCTGCTCCTGTAAGAAACCACTCACACATAGCCTCTAGAATAACCTCATGATACTGTTTCACCAAGACAGATTTTTGTGGAATCCTTGTTTTGACCTGTTGTTAGTTCCTTACCAGGGGTACGAAGACATGTGTTCATGTCTTCCTAACAATAGTGTCATAAAACGCACTGTTGTATGATAATTACATGTTCAATATCTTGAATGTTTCCATTTATTTTTCAAGAAGGGCTTAGTATACCTGATTGGACAGGGCATTACTCAGTTAATCTATCTAGCTTTAGTTGATTGATCATTAACCTAAACATAAAAATGAAACTTCATATTATGGCATGCTGTCTTATCAACATCAGTATGTCCCAATCTAGGGGAAATCTTCTAACTCATAAGCTTACAAACTGCATATTTTCTCCTTGGCTGTTTATAAGCTGTATATGTTTGTGTAGGTATTAAGTGTACATATGTGCATACTTGTGTGTACATATGTGGGCATGTGTCTTGGGATAGCAGTAAAGCCACTAAATTAAAATTGATGAAATGTGGTAAATTTAAGTTTACCATACAAGAGAAAAATGAGGGCTCAAAACTCAACACCAAACCAAATATTTTTCTGTTAAGAGGAATTTGAATTTAGAGGATTAAAGAGAAACATGCTGCACAGCTTCTTTTTACTTTCAACATAATATTTTTATTGATTATTAGGGAGTTTCACATAATATACCCTGATAGTTTCCTTAGATTATGTTTCATACACATTAACTAAATAAATCTAATTTTTAAATAAAAAAGATCCCAATACTCTACAAAGTACATCTTTTATCACAGTTATCTGGTTTTTTTTTTTTTTAAAGCTAATATATTTGATTTTACCATTGAAAACTCAGATGCTGGGGTGAAACCTGCTAGCTCAGAGAGGCAGAGAAAGCACCCAGCTGACCTTTCAAGTCAGCTGAAAACCATAGAGTAAAATGTCCAGACCTGAAAAAGCTGGAACCCCAGAGCTAAAAGCCCTTTCTCCTTCTCCATGCTGTCTTAAATATCATCAGCCCTATGTTCCTCCTTTCTATTTAATCCCTGTCTGCTGGTTTTTCGTTTTGTTTTGTTTTGTTTTTTTTTTTTTGCTTTTTTTTTTTTTTTTGTTTGGTTGGTTGGTTTTTTTTTTTTTATTTTTTGCTCTGCCTCTTGACCTGGGGTTAACTTTATTTAAATTTCTGTACAGAGTACCCTTGGATTGAAGGTGTGTTCTAGGGCAGATCTACACCATAAATACTTGTTTACATTAAATAGAATGTTCTAATACAAAGGCTGAGCAATCCAGCAGTTATTTTTCCAGTTCAGAAACTCAAGGTTCAAAATGTGATCAAATATCATGCAACAGTTGTCATAATTCAGGCTAATTCTTTTGACAACTATAATACCAGTAGTTGAAATACTTTTTTTGTAATCCTATAAATATACTCTGCTTGTTTGTTTTAAAAAGTTTTCATAGCAACTTATCTCCCTTTGTTTTCTTACATAATTCTTCTAGTTAATGTCATAGTTTCAGTTGACTTGAAATTGCAATGTGTCAACTGGCAAATCTTGATTTAAAACAATTAAGTCACATCAATTGACCTCCAACATCAGCTACCAAACCAAGAACATTTTCCCTGTTATTGTAAATGGTTGCTTATTTGGTGATATTTTCTTGACGCAAATAGTATACTTGTTCCCATCCCTCATCTTTCAAAACACCCCTCTATGAAATAAACTGGAAGAAGTGATTATTTCTACCTTTGAAACTTTATTCCCCTCCACCTTTATCTCCTGCTATTAAACTAGAGGCATCGTTCACATTTCCTGTGTTTTTATTACATTTCCAATGGAATATAAGTTCCTTGAGGATAAGGTCTTGATTTTTTTTTAATTGATCAATTGATACAATGTAATATATAGGCTTTGGAATCCAACAAACCTAAGCTGAAATTTTACTAATTTTTAAGATTGAAAATGTAAAGCTACTTCTCCTTTATTAACATTAGTTTTTCAGGTTAAAAAAGCAAGAATTGAGATGTCCTACCTCAGAGAATTAGCCGTTATAGACAGCAATAACAATAAATTTTCATTTGTCTTGTTTCTTTTAACCAACCCTTTTTCTTGTAACTAAAGGGTCTACTTTTAATTTAATGAGAACAAAATAAATTTTGATAGCATGAATAAATTATAACTATTATATAATTTTGAATAAATAGTAAATGCAATGTAAGTTCAATATTTATTTAACACTTCTTATGCTTATAATCCATCCAAACAGCAAAAAATTCCATGACAATTTCATAAGAATTTTGTCATTTCCTTTTGAAAATTGTCACAATCTACTGGCACTTCTTTTTTTGTTAATTAAAATATTAAATTAGCAGACAAGATTTTACATGTAGGTATTAGATGTAGATCACAGAGTGTTTTGAGACAAGTGTTTTTTAGATTCCTCTTTCCACTTGTTGGGGGCACAGAGGCCCTCCTATTCACAGAGAAGCTCTAAAAGAATGAGGAATGCTAATCACTCAGAAGTGTCTCCTCAATGGAGGAGACAGTATCAAATACCTGCATTTCTTTCAAAAAGCTGAGAGTGGATGATGATCTTTTTGCTAGCTGTGGAGGCAGACCTCACTCACCTTGGGTTACAGAGGCAGATCTCACCCAAATTCCCCAGAATGGTTATCCCAGACTATTCCCTCCCTAGACCATTACCCATCTTTAAGGAAGATGTCACAAGTACTTTATTGACTTCTGACTCTATGCTATGGTTCAAAGACCAAACTAGATTCTAGACCTTTTAATTATAGAACCGATCTTTGTACTTTGTAAAGGAGTTTCTAAATAGTCACACCTTAAGATTTATTGTGCACCTGGAACTGGACTGATTGGGATTCATGTTGCCTGGAAACCCTTTTCCAACTTGTATGGTGTTTTAAATATTCTGACAATGAGCCACCTGACACCAGATTTTCATTCTTATCTCTTTGCATGGCTTGATTCCCTGCAAGAGACCTGCAGGGATCCCCTAATCCACTCATCTCCCAATTCCCCTGTGAGCCCTATTCTCACTTGCAATATTCTCTGGTCAGTAAAACTCTACTTTTTCAAAACCGAGTCAACAGATATTTCTGACAAGATATTAATATACACAAAGGGTTGCCTAAAGGATATTTTCAAGTGAGTATTTTTCTACTAAGGTTTTCAAATGCTATGTTTCCAAAGCACAGAGGTAGTTGGTAAACTTTAGAATGTTTCAAGTTCTTGGCCATGTATCTGAACCATTCATATCCCTTCTAGAAAACAATGAGTTCTGCTTTTTATCAAACTTACAAAGTGTGACTTAACTTCCTCCTTCAAATTGTTCATAATTTTTTATAAATCATTAGGACAATGGTTTTTGATTATATTGTTTACATGATTGAAGGGTGTTTACAGAATTAATAATCTGTGTGAAGTTGTAATGTCTAAAACATAAAATGATATGTCAAATACTTTCCATGACTCTTAACCAAAATGATATATCTCTTCCCTGTAATTGTGCAGGCTAACTTTTAACTTCAGCTAAAATAAAGAAAAGCAATTCTGTTTAATGCTTTTATAGATAAACTGTAATGTAAAAAAAAAAATCCATTGGAAAAGGTTAAAAATATATAGAAAACTATTATTACATTTTTAATTCTGCTAATGAAAACTAGGGATTGTTGTTTTGAAAAATACAATTCATCAAGCTAGACTATTGAAATTTTAATTTAGATGATTATATAAAATAATTATTTTAAGTATAATAAGATATTCATTGCTCACTATTTTCTTCTTTCATCAGCTTCATAAATATTTTATGTGCTCACTATCATGTGAAGGATTGCATCATGATCTCACTCCAGTGCCTGAGGGTCAGCTAGATAGATATTTCTTTACTTGTCTATTGTTGTTTCTCTGTTTTCTAGATAATCATTTAAGAGGAGTCAAAACTTAAAAATGACATATATAACATGCTCCGTGATCTACAACCTTCATTTTTTTATTCTTTGTAATGCTTAAAAGTAGCTTAGACTTCTCATAGCATAATACCCTTAGAGAACTGGTTCTCTATCTGTGGGTTGTAACCCCCTTGAAGGTCAACTGACCCTTTCACAGGGGTCACATATCAGATATCCTGCATGTCAGGTATTTACATTATGTCTCATAATAGTAGCAGAATTGCACTTATGAAGTAGCACCTAAAATTAATTTTATAGTGGGGGCTGGTCACCACAACATGAGGAACTATATTAAATGGTTGCAGCAATATGAAGTTTGAGAACTACTTCCTTAGAGTAACCATGTATGTTGCATGTTAGTATAAAGGTTTAAGGAAAGGAAAAGAAGAATAAAATCTGATAAATCTTGGTTCATAATTGGCATAGCTTTGTAAGAGTTTAATTGGAGGTTAGCCTAGGAAAGATGTTTGAGAAAGAGTAAGTGGTGTGCCATTTTTCTCTGACATATTCCCAAATTTACTCTTCTTGCCAGGCTTCAATCACAGTCACTAAGAAAACAAACACCGAACAACCAAAGTTCACTTGAGAAATTTCAGCATAATGATTATGAAAAGAAAAGAAAATAGCAGCTCTAGATAGATGTTTTTCTGCTATTCTTATACATATGTGCACATCGTCAGAACCATCAGAAGCAGCAAAATAAAACGCAAACACTACAGCCGATTTTGAAGACAACACCAAAATTAAAGTCGTGGAAGAAAAAGGAAATAAAAATTTCAAATAACTTGTTTGAAAAAAAAGACTAACTTCTGAGCCAGCCCCACTGACATTGCCTAAGGGTCCCAACTATCCCCTTTCTGAAGTTTCATCACTCTGAGTGACCTCATTCCCCTTGCTTCCTATGCAGTAGTTGTGGTTAGCTCCCATTACTTCCCCATCTATGACTAAGGATTTAAAAGTACCAGACCATGAAGAATGCTATATTATGAGAGTTCATAGCAATACTTTCTTTTTGTTGTATTATAAATTCTCTTCCTCTTATTGGTATTCTTTATTTCCTTCTTCTAAATGAAGTCTGAATCAGTTATAGTTGCATAAAGAGTACATTACTGATAGCAACATCAAGGAAATTGTGATTTAGGAAATTAATAATGCATTGAACTTGGTTTGGCACTATTCCTCACAATCTTCCTTGAGCATTAATCATCCTGAGAGTTCCCCATCAGGGCAATCAGCTCTCTCTGTTTCCCAGCATGAAAATTCAACAAATTGGCAACATGATGCGTCAAGAATTGTAAAACTTATTGAAAGCCAAAATGAAATAATCCACAATATCACAGGAATATTTTTGGAATCTAACCAGAAATCATACTTACTAACAGATCTATGACTAGGGAAAAAAATCAGAAAACCACACAATAATATTTTCTGTACTTTGACATGGATATATGTAATAAAATGCTGATTTTGTTTTCAGAGGTAAATACTTTCTTATGTTACTTTGCTTATTTTCACATGGAGTAGCAAGTGAGGCACACGTTTCAGAATTCTCTCCTCACTACAGCTTCACTAACCACACATTCCATCTTTCATCTGAGAGAATAAATTCTGGCATAAAGAACATATGTTTATGGGACAAATATACATGCACCTGTCGTTTACAGCAGTTAATAGGAAACAATGTAAGCGTAAAGAATTCCTGTTATCCTTCTGGTTTTTTAAGTGATTTTAAAATGCTCTATATTTCTTTTCCTTCTTTATATTTGATGCATATTTCTGGAGAGCATTGAGATTGTACCTGCATTTGAACAAGTTAGTATATTATTTACTGACACAAATGAAAACAATTGTGAAGCTTCTCAGTTAAGTCAGAATACTACTTGCTTTTCTCTTTGAGTGACAAAATGCCATGACCTAAAGCAGTGCACAGAAGAATTTATTTTGACTTGTAATTCCAGAGAGCTAGAGTCCATAATGGCAAGGAAAGCACAGCATGCCTCAGGAGGAACAGGAACCTGTCTGATCACATTCCATGCAAACACCAAAGAAGAAAGAAGGGAAAACATGTCAGGCAAAAGATGCAAATGTCTGTCAGAGAAAGGGGGCCAAACGACTGAAGATCGATGCTGTAATGTATAGGGAGAAAATGGGAACTGTCCAGGCAGCCACTGGCATGTCATTTCTTAGTTTTGGAAGCTGCAGACCAGCACTTCCTGTATAATCAGATATATTTATCCCTCTCAGGTCTCTGAGGTGGTTGAAGAATAGATAGTTAGAGTCTCATAATTAAATTTTGAGTTGTTTAGGAATCAAGAGAGTGTTCTGGATCTAAGAAGATGTTTTTAAAATTGTGATGCAAGTTAGTATGAAAGCTGAGTTAGATATAGAACTTTAAACTCATGGAGATGGTTAGATAGTAGAATGTTAAAGTCAGGTGCCAAATACATATGGACTGGACATTAGGAATGTATGCTAAGCCATATAACTCTCATAATTTTGGCCTAATTACCTCTGTTGTTTTGTATTATATTTATTATTATAAGAGAAAGAGCTATTTGTTGAACTGAAAGGGGAAGCTGTTGGGGGGAAAAGATATACCTTAAAGGAAGGGGTTGGGTGGGTTGAGGCAGAAGAGAGTGGGAGCATGGGACTGGAGGGGGGAGTAGGGAGGGGATTATGATTGAGATGTAACTTGAAGAAATAAAAAATAAAGTAAAAAAAATGCAAACACTGGAAGTCTTCCCCAGTCATGTACTTCCTCCAGCAAGCCTCCACTTCAGGATATGCATTTCATGGGAAAATTACATGGTTTTGAAGGGTCTAAAACTTAAAAGGAAAGACTCATAGTGTTGTGGTCTACAGTGTCCATCTTATTTTGGAATGTGAAAATCAACAGAAAGTGAGAACAGTGAGTGAAATGAGGGAATTAAAAGACTAAGTAAAGAGCTGTGAGAAATCCTGAGAAGAGACAACTCAGTCCAAATGGGCAAAGTAAAATGACTATAGATTAAGGTGAAGTATACAGAATCAGTCAGAAACATGTTTGCATTGAATTTCTTTGCCAGAATTTGTGCTTGTTGTATTGTGCTAATACAAAGCCTGAAGACACAGAAGTAAATAATGAGTGGTATTAGCTTCCATCCTCAAACATGCACCTACTCACCTGTGTTAGTAGACTACAATAAAATTAAGCTCTTAAAAGTAGACTGTTGTTGGTAAGGAATGTAATGAACTATGAACTATGAGATGTAGTAGAATTAGGACTACTGAAAGGACAGTCAGAAGATACCTCTATATATACCCACACACATGTGTGTGCACTCTCACACATGTACAAGCTTGCAAATAAACTCATATTTGCAGTTATAGGAAAGGTAAGAAGGAGTTCCAATCATTGAAATTGCCTTCCAGTACATCTTTCCAAAGTGTTTGACAGAATTTATTATTTAGGAATTAATTTAGAATTGGTAAATAGGTTAATAAACAGGAAAACAATGATAATTATGAAGTAAAAAAGTACTGTTTCACTGGGCGTGCTGACACATATCTTTAATCCCAGCACTCAGATGAAGAGGCAGGCAGATCTCCGAGTTTGAGGCTAGTCTGCTCTACAAAGTGAGTCCAGGATACCCATGGCTACTCAGAAAGAAATCCTATTCCCCCCAAAATACAAAACAAAACAAAGAAACAAGCAAGCAAACAAAAAAAGCAAGCAAAAAGTAATGTTTCATCTTTTTATTCAAATACAGTGTAATACTGTGAAATAGAGAAAAATGTTAAATTACTAAAACAAACATGGATATATGAGAAAGGGGAAATATAGGAAACACTGCACATGGATAAACATAGGAGCTGAGATGAATGTGTTAGTCAGTACAGACTAAGAGCAGACAGAGCAGGCAGGTCGATTTTAGAAACACTTCAAAGGAATCAAGAACTAAAAGCAAAGCAAGTAACTCACCTGAAAGGTGAAGTAGAAGAAAGCTGCATGAGTGAATCTTTAGAAATGGGTGTATTAACAGGTAGGCAATCAGAATATCAAAGTAACAAAACAAAACAAACAAAAACATTCATGAATGTCGGGGAGAGTGTTTGAAAAACACTAAAAACATACATGATGTCATAATAGATTTGAAAATGAAAAATTAATATAATATGAATATCCTGAACAAAATCTGCATCTAGAAATTTCACAGTGACAATTAGTGCTGCTAGAGTTGATACACTAAATTGAAAATATTCCACCAGAAAGAAGGATATTCTCAATAGAAAAATAAAAAATATTGTCATTGTATTTGAACAAATAAGAAAACCAAGCAACGGCTTTAAAGATCAATGAGAAATCAATTAAAGCACTCATGGTTATTTAAATAACCTGTTACTCAATATGGAGAAAATAAGATTATCTAAAGTTAATAAAACTGCTAAACTGAATAAATAATTTTAAGGAAAGTATCCTCATCAACAATATTGTAATCCCACAGGCATATATCTAAGATAAAGTTTCAGGACTTAAAGGTACCATTCCCAGCTCTATTAGTAAATAGTTCAGACATTTAGCAAAAAAGATAAATGGATAGTTTTAATAAAGAGAATTGAGACAAAAATCATCTGGCTTCTTTTTTTTTTCTTAGTTTTTTTAATTTAATTTTTTCTTTGTTGATTGTTTTTGTTTGTTTTTTTATTTATTCAAGTTACATCTCAATAACAGCCCCCTCCCTCCATCCCTCCCAGTTCTACGCTCCTTCCCTCTTCCCCCTCTCCCTGCTCTCCTCCTCGGGTGAGGGGGGGGTCCCCCATCAGGCCCCCTCAGTTCAACAGTCACATGATGGCTAAGAGCTTCCTTTTGCATTGGTGCCCAACAAGGCAGCCCAGCTAGAGTAAGGTATTCCACTAACAGGTACATAGCCCATGACAGACACTGCCCCCTGCCACTTGCTGAAGGATCTATATGAAGGACAAGTTGCCTATCATTGATGTATCTAAATATCTAAAGGAGGGCCTATGTCCGATCTTTAAATGTTTTTTCTTTTCTTTTCTTTTTGGTTGGTTCTGTTGATCTTCATGTGGTGTTCTTGTCCTCTCCGAGTCTCCCTATTCCTTTTCTCTCTTGTATACACAGCTCCCAGAGGCCCACCTAATAATGTTTGACTGTGTGTCTCAACATCTGTTTCATAATTTCTAACTTTTCTTGACCACCATTTCTCACTTTTTTTTTCAGTAGAAGATAGCCATCTCTGATCAGATGGAAGAATTCAGAAGATTCGTATTATGAAAGAGCTGTTCATTTATTGCACTCCAGCCACAATGGCTGCCGTTGGACAGACAAAGGCAACCCAGATCCCTTTTCAAATTTTGACATTTTAAAGGTCCTGGCACTATTCAGAATCTCAAACTCAGCCCCAGGCCACGGACAGTTCATTCTTACAACAGGGTTATTATGCTACCGCCCTGCACGTGTTCCTGGTGATTTCCTCTTTCCTATGACCGAATGCTTGCAAAGGACCAGGGTTCACTCTGACTTTTACTCTACACTTTTCAACTACTTATTATGATTATTCATTAGATGTGCTTTATGTTATTGCAAACATTTGCCTCTTGATTAAAAGTTGTTTGAAGCACTAAGTATTAAATCATATGACTACTATACTTTACATTCTTGTATTACTTTTTAAAATGTGTATCTCTCTTAATATTTGCATGATTTATCATTTGAATTGAGTTCTCAGAAATGTTGATCTTCAGTTCTCAGCTAGTTCAAACCCTCCTTGAACCAGTTTAATATATTTAAACTGTATCACAAGTGTTTAGTGTTTCTATTGCTGTGATAAAACACCATGACCAAAACATCTTAGAGAGAAAAGGGTTTTTTTAACCTCACATATTATATTCTATCACATATATCAGAACAAGAACTCAAAACAGAAACTTGGAACTGAAACAGAGGCCATGCCATGAGTCCAATAGAGAGACTGATCACAGCAAGCTGTACGCTCACATATCAATCATTAATCAAGAGTATGTTGTGATGAATGAAAACTACTGCTTTCTTTCTTTTGTTCCTTCATTCTTTCCTTCCTCCGTTTTTTCTTTCTTTCCTTCCTTTCTTTCCTTCTTTCTTTTGTTACTTCCTTTCTTTCTTTCTTCCTTCCTCCCTCCCTCTCTGTCTGTCTCTGTCTCTCTCTCTCTTTCTTTCTTTTTTTTGTTGTCAATTTTTAGTACCTACCTGGTTCCTATTCTATGGTATTGTGTTCTAAGTTATATCAATTATACAATATTAGTATTTAAATACTGTGACCTTCCATGAATAGAAGTATACCTACCTTCTTGCAATTTTATCAAAACTTCATTTTGTTTTATCTCTTTTGAACATGTCCAGGGGTGAAGCACCTGCCATTCTCAAAGACGATGACTACTTTTTATAGAAATATTATCAGTAAATATGGAGGAATTTAAAGACATATAAAAGTTGTTAAGAATAGATATTATTGGGGGATCCAAGATGGCGGTGGCCGGCGCGGACGTATTTTGATTTCGGGGTCAACAATCACAAGGCGGCAAGTGTTCCAGGACACTGTAAAAAGGGCACGACCCCTTCTAAATCTCACCCAGCTACACAGGGACCACAGAAGATGCCTGGGCAGGACACACCTTCCAAATCTTGGACACGCTAGGAAGCCTCTGGACCCAGGAATCGGGATAACCCATCCCCCCAAAAGGAGAAATCCCCCATAAGTTCCAACCTAATACCCAGCAGGCAGATTCAGAAACCACCACGCAGAGATAATCCCCACCCTGCTGGGCACTCCCAGGTCTCACACAGAGGATCCAATTATCGAGCGAAAGGTTGCAACCCTTGGAAGTGAGCGGAAGATCCCCTGCAAAGTGCCTTCAGACCACAGATCACAGTCTGTGACGTCACTGGCTAGTTTCCAAGCCCCGGGAGCAGCAAGGCTACTGCAGCTGAACTGCAGACTTACCCGCTACAGGAACCAACCCCAGGCAAACTGCAAGATATTTGAAACGGTCGTATATTTGTCTTATGTACTAGTACAAGCCCCTCTGGCAGGGAATCAGAGCTTACTTGTAAACAGCTCCACCACCTGAATTAATTAGGTCCCAACCTGGGAGTCGGGACTGAATGACTCACCTTATAGGGGTGCAGTAAGGCAACTCGAATCCTACACCACAGTGCCCCCTTTGGACCCAAGTCCAGAAGACAGCAAATTCCACATGGCCAGAGGCCCCAGACCAAAAAAAAAAAACAGAGCTAAATGTCTCCAACAAAAGAAAGCAACGCTATTTCTTCCAGCCCGAACCACCTCATCACAACTGAAACACATGAAAATGATGACAATTCTACAGTATGGAAAATGATAAAGTCACTTCAAGAAGAACTTAAAACTATGAAGGAATTCAAAGAAACCACAATCTTACAAGTCAAAACAACAGATAACATCATTAAAGAGCTCTAAGCCAAGGTGACACAGCTTGAACAGGAAAAGGATAAAGCAATGAAAGATCTCCAGACAAAAACAAGCAAACTGGAGAAGGAAATGTACAAAACGAACACTACCATTCAAGACATGAAAATAGAAATGGAAACAATAAAGAAAACACAGTCAGAGTTAAAAGAGGAAATGGAGAATCAAGAGAAGAGAACAGGAACTACGGATGTGACTATGAAAAATAGAATGCAAAAGATGGAAGGCAGGATCTCAGGCATGGAAGATTCGATGGAAGAAATCAGTACAACATCCAAGTGAAAATGAGAAAGCTAAAAAATCTCTCACTCACAACATCCAAGAAATCAAGGACTCAATGAAAAGATGGAACCTAAGAATTATAGGCATAGAGGAAAGAGAAGACTCCCGACTCCATGGTTCAGGAATATCTTCAACAAAATCATAGAAGAAAACTTCCCAAACCTAAAGAAAGAGATGCCAGTAAAAATCCAAGAGGCTTACAGAACACCAAACAGATTAGATCAGAAAAGAAACTCCTCTCACCACATAATAATATAAACTCCAAATGTAGAGAAAAAAGAAAGGATATTAAAAGCTGTAAGAGAAAAAGGTCAAGTCACATACAATGGCAGACCCATCAGAATCACACCTGACTTCTCTTCAGAAACTTTAAAAGCTAGAAGGGCCTGGACGGATGTCCTACAAGCCCTGAGAGAACAGAGGTGCCCAGCCAGACTACTATATCCAGCAAAACTCTCTATTAACATAGAAGGAGAAAACAAGATATTCTATGACAAAATCAAATTCAAACAATATCTCCTCACAAACCCAGCCCTACAGAAGATCCAAGAAGGAAAATCCCAACCCAGAGAAGATAACTACACCCAAGAAAACAGAGGAAATAGAAACCTCCACAGCAACTAAACAAAAGAGAAACACAAGACAGCCAGCTAAACCAAAATAATGGGAAATAACAACCCCTGGTCACTAATATCCATCAACATCAATGGACTGAACTCGCCAATAAAAAGACACAGACTTACAGACTGGATCCGTAAACAAGACCCATCTTTTTGCTGTATACAAGAAACACACCTCACTATTGAAGATAAACACTACCTCAGAGTAAAGGACTGGGAAAAGGTTTTCCAAGCAAATGGACCCAGGAAACAAGCTGGAGTAGCCACCCTAATATCAAACAAAATAGACTTCAAATTGAAGTTAATAAAAAAAGACAGAGAAGGGCATTACATACTCATTAAAGGAACTATTCACCAAGAGGACATCTCAATATTGAACATCTATGCCCCAAATACAAAGGCACCTATATTTATAGAAGAAACACTTCTAAAACTTAAATCGCACATCGATCCAAACACTTTAATAGTGGGAGATTTCAACACCCCACTCACAACTATGGACAGATCATCAAGACAGAAGCCAAATAGAGAAATAATGAGTCTAACAGAGATCATGAACCAAATGGACCTAACAGATATCCACAGAACATTTCACTCAAACACAAAAGAATACACTTTCTTTTGAGCACCTCACGGAACCTTCTCCAAAATCGACCATATAGTTGGACACAAAGATAGCCTCAACAGATACAAGAAAATTGAAATAAACCCTTGTATCTTATCAGACCACCATGGAATAAAGCTGGACTTCAATAGCAAAAGAATCAACAGAAAGTCTACACTCATATAGAAACTGAACAACTCTTTACTAGAGGACCACTGGGTCAGGGAAGAAATAAAGAAGGAAATCAAAGACTTCTTAAAATCCAATGAAAAGGAAGACACAACATACCCAAACCTATGGGACACAATGAGAGCTTTGCTACGAGGAAAGTTCATAGCACTAAGTGCCTTCAAAAAGAAAATTTTCACAGCTCATATTAGCGAATTAACAGCTAAACTGGGTGAATTGGAAAAAAAAAGAAGCAAACACTCCCAAGAGGAGCAGAAGACAGGAGATCATCAAACTTAGGGATGAAATAAACAACTTAGAAACCAAAAGAACTATACAAAGGATCAATGAAACCAAGAGTTGGTTCTTCGAGAAAATCAACAAAATAGACAGACCCTTAGCCAAATTAACTAAAAGACAGAGGGAGAAAACACAAATCAACAAAATCAGAAATGAAAAGGGAGAAATAGCAACAGACATTGAGGAAATCCAGAGAATATTTGGATCCTATTTTAAAATCTATACTCCACCAAATTTGAAAACTTAAGTGAAATGGACAATTTTCTTGATAGATTCCACCTACCGAAGCTAAATCAAGATCAGATAAACAGATTAAAGAGCCCTATAACCCATAAGGAAATAGAAACAGTCATTAAATTCTCCCAACCACAAAAGCCCAGGGCCAGATGGCTTTAGCATGGAATTCTACTGAATCTTCAAGAGGAGCTAACACCAATACTTTTCAAACTCTTTCACAAAATAGAATCTGAAAGAACATTGCCAAACTCATTCTACGAGGCCACAGTCACCCTGATTCCTAAACCACACAAAGACCCAAAAAGAAAGAGAACTTCAGACCAATCTCCCTTATGAACATAGATGCAAAAATACTTAATAAAATACCAGCAAACCGAATTCAAGAACACATCAAAAGTATCATACACCATGATCTAGTAGGCTTCATCCCAGGGATGCAGGGATGGTTCAACATACGAAAGTCTATCAACGTCATTCACCATATAAACAAGATGAAGAAAAAAACCACATGATAATCTCGCTAGATGCAGAAAAAGCACTTGACAAAATCCAACACCCCTTCATGCTAAAAGTTCTGGAGAGAATGGGCATACAAGGGCCGTACCTAGAAATAATAAAGGCAATATACAGCAGGCCAGTAGCCAACATAAAAATTAATGGAGAGAAACTTGAAGGATTTCCTCTAAACTCAGGGACAAGACAAGAATGTCCACTTTCACCATATCTCTTTAATATACTACTTGAAGTTCTTGCTATAGCAATAAGACAACTAAAGGACATCAAGGGGATAAACATCGGAAACGAAGAAGTCAAATTATCCCTATTTGCAGATGATATGATAGTATACATAAGCGTCCCCAAAAATTCCACCAGAGACCTCTTACAGCTGATAAACACCTTCAGCAAAATGGCTGGATACAAAATTAATTAAAAAAAAATCAGGAGCCCTTCTTTATACAACAAACAAACGGGCTGAGGAAGAAATAAAGGAAACAACCCCCTTCACAATAGCGGCAAACAACATAAAATACCTGGGGGTAACTCTAACCAAGCACGTGAAGGACCTGCACAACAGGAACTTCAAGCCCTTGAAGAAAGAAATGGAAGAGGCCTTTAGAAGATGGAAAGATCTTCCATCATCATGCATAGGTAGGATCAACATAATAAAAATGGCCATCCTACCAAAAGCAATATATAGATTCAATGCAATTCTTATCAAAATACCAACACAATTTTTTATAGACTAGGAAAGAGCTAGCCTCAATTTCATATGGAACAACAAAAAGCCCAGAATAGCTAAATCAATCCTGTACAATAAAAAACATCTGGAGGTATTACCATCCCAGATTTCAAGCTAGACTACAGAGCAATAGTTGTAAAAACAGCATGGTATTGGTGTAGAAACAGACCAGTAGATCAGTGGAATCGAATTGAAGATCCAGAAATAGACCCACACATTTATGGCCACCTAATTTTTGACAAAGAAGCCAAAACGGCACAATGGAAGAAGGACAGCATCTTCAACAAATGGTGCTGGTCCAACTGGATGTCCATTTGTAAAAGAATGAAGTTAGATGCATACTTATCACCTTGTACAAAACTTAAGTCCAAGTGGATCAAAGACCTTAACATAAGGCCGGTCACACTAAATCTACTAGAAGAAAAAGTGGGAAAAACCCTCGAATTCATTGGCACAGGTGACAACTTTCTGAACAGAACACCAACAGCTTAGGACCTGAGACCAACAATCAATAAATGGGACCTCATGAAACTGAAAAGCTTCTGTAAGGCAAAGGACACTGTCATTCGAACAAAATGGCAGCCTACAGACTGGGAGAAAATCTTCACCAACCCCACATCTGACAGAGGGCTAATATCCAATATCTGCAAAGAACTCAAGAAATTAAATGCCAAGAAACCAAATAATACAATCAAAAAATGGGGGACAGAGCTAAATAGAGAATTCACAAAGGAGGAATCCCTAATGGCTGAGAGACACTTGAAGAAATGCTCAACATCCTTCATCATCAGAGAAATGCAACTCAAGATGACTCTGCGATTCCATCTCACACCTGTCAGAATGGCTAAGGTCAAAAACTCAAATGACAGCACATGCTGGTGAAGGTGTGGAGAAAGGGGTACCCTACTCCATTGCTGGTGGGAATGCAGGCTTGTGCAACCACTATGGAGGTCAGTTTGACGATATCTTAAAAAACTTGGAATAGCTCTGCCTCAGCACCCAGCCATACCACTTTTGAGTATACACCCAAATGCCTCTTCAGGGAATCATAAGGAAGTTTCCTCATCTATGTTTATAGCAGCCTTATTTGTAATAGCTAGAAACTGGAAACAACCCTGATGTCCCTCAATTGAAGAATGGGTCAAAAAACTGTGGTACATCTATACAATGGAATATTATTCAGCTATCAGGAACAATGAAATTATGCAATATGCAGCCAAATGGATGGAACTAGAAAAGCTCATCCTGAGTGAACTAACCCAGACTCAGAAGGACACATATGGCATCTATACACTTATAGTAGGATTTTAGCTATATAGTAGAAGGTATCGATACTACAACTAACAATCCAAAGGGAAATTGGACATAGACTTCTTATTTTTAATTTTTATTCTTTATTTATTTTTAATATATTTGTTATATGTTTTTCTATTTTTCAGTCTTTTTTATCTATTGTATGCTTATTGGTTTGTTTGTTTGTTTAGTAGTTCTCTCTCCCGGGCAATGGGACACTTTTCACTGATGGTACTGCTTCGTAGATCCCCAATGAATGAAGAGACTCTTGGCCTTCTTACGACCTCTCAACTGAGATGAGGGACTGTTATATAAGGACACCCCACCCCAGAGAAATGGGATGGAAGGGTTAGGAGGTAAAGAAAAAAAAATGAAATGTGATGTTCGGCCTTTTACTACTAATTGTCATAAACTTTTTAGGATAATTAAGAAATGCAAACAAATGGTTATGCAAGCTGGTCATTCAGTTAGGTACTATGACAGCCTATTATAGTTACTTGCTAAGCTAATCAGAAATAAACCTGCTAAGAGACAAGCAACATCTGCTTACCCTAATATAAGAGATAGATAGGGCCTCTTCAAAAACCTCAAGAGATCTGCGGAATATGGCATTCAAAGATATTTTCGTAACTTTATTTTTTTTAATATCAAGACATATCAACTCCTGACAGCACCCCCTATTCTCCTCCAAGTAGAAGATGAGCATCGAAGAATCTCCAGTGGGAGATGATTGAATTAGTCGCAAGCCTATCTCTTGGTAGGAAAAGCCCCTTGCCCCAACTGTAGACAGAATGCTGTCCAAAAAGGACAAAACCAGTTGACAGCCTAGCTCTGCCAAGACAGGGTAGGTTAGTCCTTCATAACCCCTGCTCTACAATCAATGTCTGTCAGAGAAACGGGGCCAAATGTCTGAAGATCGATGCTGTAATGTATGGAGAGAAAATGGGAACTGTCCAGGCAGCCACAGGTATGTCATTTCTTAGTTTGGGAAGCTGCAGGCCCTGTACTTCCTATAAAATTAGATATATTTATCCCTCTCCGGTCTCTGAGGTGGTTGAAGAACAGATAGCTAGAGTCTCATAATTTAATTTTGAGTTGTTTAGGAGTCAAGAGAGTGTTATAGATCTAAGAAGATACTTTTAAAATTGTGTTGCAAGTTAATATGAATGTTGAGTCAGATATAGACCTTTAAACTCATGGAGATGTTTAGATAGTAGAATGTTAAAGTCAGGTACCAAATACATATGGACTTGTCATTGCGAATGTACGTTAAGCCATATAACCCTTATAACTGTGGCCTAATTACCTCTTTTGAACTATATTGTATTTGTTATTATAAGAGAAAGAGCCATTTGTTGGACTGAAAGGGGAAACTGTAGGGGGAAATAAGATATACCTTAAAGTTAAAAGAAAAAAAAAGGGAAGAGGATGGGGGGTTGAGGGTCGGAGGGCGGGACTGGAGGGGGAATAGATAGGGGACTGCGATTGAGATGTAACTTGAAGAATTAAAAAATAAAGGAGAAAAAAAAACAAAGAAAGAAAAAAAAGAATAGATATTATTTCATGCATTGCTCCTCTTGATAAGTAATCCAAATAATATAAATGAACAAGGGCAGCATTAAATATAACATCTCATTATATTACCATATTATGAATATATTATTATCTACTGTCCTGAGATATTCTCTGAGGATTTTTAACTTTACTATCCTATGTTATGTGTTTTACACAGTTTTCTGTTAATCATCGTTAACGTTTTAAGGAACAAGAATAATGCCCCATTTTGTTCGTAAGTACTGCCTAGGTGAGTGCTCCTGGATGCTTAGCCAATTGCAGTGTTGGAAGTTTCATATCTAGATCATTTCTGTTGTTTCACATGCTTCTGCTGTTATAACAGGAGGCAAGGAAGAGTAAAATTGAGCTTGGCACCTGTGATTTGCCTCAGAATTCTTGGATTTCAAAAACCTGATTCCTGGGTCTGCTATGTTCTTTAGCTGAGTAAATGTTGTGCAGGTCTAGAGGTAGCTATGGAAGCATTTGTCCAAGTACATCTTTGTTTTTGAAAAAAATAATTTACTTGGAAGAGAAAAATAATAAGCAAACACATGTGTACTATGTCCTCACCTTTGAAAAACAGAGGAATGCCAAGTAAAATATGTAGTCCAAATTGTTTCACATAGAAATGGTTACTTTACATAAGGAATGATTCATATCTGACAAAATTGTAGATAAAGTCACAAGATGCTTACTACATGTGATAAGTAGAATGCTAATTGTGATGAATAAAGTATCAAAGTCCTAGAATTCCTAAATGTACTTTGAGAAGATTTCAATGACTTATTTCTCAGAAAAAAAATACAAATAGACCAGTATGCTTAGTCTATAGATATACTTACAACCTGTCTACTGTGCACTTGCTTTTTCCCCGTAGAGTCAATTTTCTTCTTGTTTAGAAATACAGTTGGCTAAAGGAACAGAGAATTGCAGACACATGGGATGTATTGAAGCTGAGATTATTAACTTCACATTTTCTCACTAGAAAGCCTTTCCACTGTGATGAAAAGAAGAAAATTCAATACATAACTTTGGAAACATTTTATATGTCTCCACCACGAGCCCTCATACATCTCAGGAGAAAATTGAGTTTTGTATTAGAAAAACGCACCAGATGCCTTCAGTTTTTGTATTTTCTATAATGTATTCACTAAGTCCTGCCATCAGCCATCTTTGTGCATTTTAAATTTTGAAGTCATTTTACTATATAATCATATACATATGAATCATAAAATAACACTGAGAATGAAAAGTAAACACAAAAGTTGACTCAATCAGAAGTTTATCTAACTTAGAATAATTTTGCCTCTCTTCAAGTGTCTTCAAACATGGCTCTGTCCATTTTAACAGTGAAATGTTAGCTTTAGTGAGCTTATGTATTTCCACTGCACAATTTGTTGCCTGCAGTGGGGGACTACCGTAGCAGTGCTGACTAACATGCAAGACCTAGATTCTTGGATGCTCAAATCCATTGCCTACAGATTGTTATATTTCAAATTGTGCTACATAGAATTCTTTTAGAATCTTAAATCAGAAAATATAAAAAGAGCATTAAGAATCTTCACAAATATACTACTCAATAAATATTTTGCTAAAAAAATTTAAGCAAAATATAAGCAGATTTAGGGATGCTTTTCGATTTGTCTATCTGTTTAAGTAAATAAGTAGATAGTTTAGAATCCTTGACCTGTCTCTACCTCCGAATTAATTTTGTAGCAGTTCTTTTAGAGATTACACCTGATCACATTCAAAATTCATATACCTATGATTTTATTAATCTAATCATTTAAGATTGATTAATTCTATCTATTCCCAACACTCAGTTGCCCCAAATGATCTATATAATCTTAAATTATTTTAAATGTCTTTATAATTTACATACATTTTATAGCTATCATTGATCTTTTCTTCTTACAGGTCTGACTTCCCCTGGTTGTCTCACTCAGTTGTAAAGCATATCATCAATACACTGAGTAATATTTCTCAGCTGACTCTTATTGCAAATATGCTTATTAAATATTCAGTTTTGAAGAACTTGCTTTATTTCGAGCCCTAGTTTTTTTCATCAGTTTTAATACTTGATTGCTTGGACTTTTGGTTTCCAATGTATCTTACAACTGCAGTAGACAAATATATCTGTAGGTTTTTCTTATCTCTTTCACTTATACCTTTGTGTGTGTGTGTGTGTGTGTGTGTGTGTGTGTGTGTGTGTTTGTAAGAGATAGAGAGAGAGATCTCATTCAAAATTTTCTTTGAGCTGTAGATTTCAGTACATTATTTTTTGTAAAAAAAATATGGCTACTTAAATTAAATGTCTATTTACTAGTATTTATATTATTGTTCATTGGTTTGGCGGTTGTTAATTCTCATCCAGACATTATAAATGAGCACACACCGAGACGCCACATGGATTTTAACAAGCTTTGGTCTGAGTTGTGCATTCCTGGCCCATCTAAGCTAGCTCGCAATACTATTACCCAAATATGACTCCATATTTACATATTTCCCCTTGGACAGCCATTCTTCACGATATGCCTATGTTCCTGGCCATGTGGAATGAGGTTCCTTTTTCTAACCCATGGTGTGTGCCTTCTTCCTGCTGCTGGTTGGAATGCCTGAATCCTCTGTCTAAAGCACAGGCTTCCTGTTCTGATCCCAGGAAGTGCCAACTTTCTCTGTCTTTGCCCAGTCTCAGGCCTTGAAATTTTATTTAACCAATCAGAGTCAATGTAAGTAACAGACAGCAAGCAGGACCAATTAATTAACATTTAGAAAGCTTAACACTACCCCAACAATTCCCTCCTTTTGTCTAAAAAATAAAGACTAAATTTTTTAACTCATATAGTAAAAACAATAAGAACAAATATGAAACAATCAAGAAAACCATATATAAAAGTTATACACATAATGTTTAGCCTATTTGTATCAGGCAATCTTGAAGAAGAAAAAAAATCATCTATCTGAGTAATTTCTATCATATCCTATATTTATAAACCTAAAGATTTTATTTAGACTTGAAAATATCCTTTTAAATCCTAAACAACTAAATTTCTATTGAAATTTTATAACTATTATGGCTTCAACCCCATCAAAGACATAAGAAGGGATAAAGTTATTATTTGAGTGAGTAGGAAGCATAGGAGAGCAGCTTCCAAAAAGAAATATGACAGTTTGTTGCCCAGACATTCCCAAATATCACTTGATATCATTGGAGCATCATCTTAAGCCTTCTGGCCAAGCATTTTTCACAGACAAAATTGTGCAGCAGGAAATAATAAGGATTTTTCCCATTCTGTCTCTGCAGAATCAGGACATCAACTTACCTGCATTTAAGCTCTGGTCCATCTTTGGACTGTATATAGTCTGTTGAGAGAGCAGGGGCATTTTTGCCTTATAGGAATTATCTCCTGATGGGAGATTTCTTTTTGAGGAATTATCTCCTGATGGGAGATTTCTTTTTGAGGAATTATCTCCTGATAGGAGATTTATTTTTGATGCACATTGTCTTCTTCCAAGTCATGTGGGAGCTGTTAGGAGCTGACTGTCTTGAGTCAAACAATTCTTAAAATAATAAAAACATCTTTAAATGCCATTTTCTGTATATCTCTGAGGGTTTTGAGGACATCTATCGATTAATTTATAAATCTATCTATCTTCTATTTATCTATCTTTGAACAAGCAAACTGTATATTTTTATCCATTTATTATATGTTTAACCTAGTATTTGACATGACCAGGAGCTTGACTGGACAGTCAATTTGTATTATCCAGACTCCTAAACAGATTGCAATAGCAACCCATAAAAGGATTGGAAGTAAACCTATACTTTTAAATGATTTATACAGGCACAATACCTATACAAGAGTTGAAATATACATATTATGTGTCAAAATATAAAATTCTATACTAATGAATCAAACTTAGTCTTATTTTTGTATCAATATACAAAATTATATACCAATGTATCAAAAATAACCTTATTTAAAGAATAATAATAAATTTAAGTTTCAGAGCAGATTCAATAATCTATCCTTATATCTTATCATTTCTATATTATATACATATATTCCCCCTCTTTTTCTTTTCAAGTCTTTTTCCCACTATATAAGAGAGAAAGAAGGATGGAGAAAAGAAAAAGAG
>CAJQZJ010032464.1:11146011-11170065 GCA_907164525.1 Lophiomys imhausi
TCTGTCTACAGTTGAAGCAAGTGGTTTTTCTTGTCAAGAGAATGGCTGTTAAATGGTCTTGTTAAATGGGTTTTGGAGGTTATACCCAGGGACTTCTCTCTTTTGCTTTTCTGTATCCTCCTTTCTCTCCTATATAGGAGTGAACAGACTTGAGAAAAATGGGACATAGATATAGTATAGGAAAGAACAAGAAAAAAGGACAGATTATTGAATATAGCTTTATACCTTTGTATACTGATACAAAATTAATATTATATTTGGCTAAATTGGTATTGATCATTGTATATTAATGCAAATTTAAGATTGTATAGGGCTACATCGGTATTGATCTTTGTATATTGATACAAAATTAAGATTATATTTGGCCACAATGGTATTGACCCTAGTATATTAATGTAAAATTAAGGTTGTATTGGGCTACATCGGTACTGATCTTTGTATATTGATACAAAATTAAGATTATATTTGGAAGCTCCATTCTTAAGGAGATTAATGTAAAATAGCATGATATGCTATTTTATGTTAGCTTTTCTTAACTGATGGCTGTGGGAGGCACGCTGTTTGCATGTTCTTCCCTAGCCTGACTGTGGGTTGTTACATTGGTTAACCGAATATATCTCTTTCTCTCTTTCTCCTTTTTTTTTTCTGAGACAGGATTTATCTGTCTATCCTTGTCCTGGATTTACTTTGCACCAGGCTAGCCTTGAACTCACAGAGATTAGCCTGCTTCTGCCTCCAAAGTTCTGGGATTAAAGGTGTGTAGCTCCACACCCAGCAATTAACAGATCTCTTTTAGGGGCAAAATGCCTCTTGAAACCAGTTCTCCAGTGGGAGCCATACAACTAAGGAGACTGGCTTGTGACCCCTTTCTCTTTATGCAAATTTAAGATTATGTGTATTTATCCATTAGATCAGTAAGGACATTATTAAGCTTAACATCAAGGGAAAAAAATGTGTCATTCTTGAATTCTAGTAAGCAGCCTTATCCTATCAGCAGGGTTCCACCCTGCCTTCATTGTTTAGACCAGGCTGGTCTAGAATCCAGAGATCTGCCTGTTTCTTCCTCTAGTGAGATGGGATTAAGGGATTACGGGTGTGTTCCAGTACCACCTGCTCAAATATTTCACTTAAATCCCAGATTTTGTATCTCTGTAAACCAGAGAGCAACCTTGAACTGTAATGACAATTCGAAATCTGCCCAAAATCTTCAAAAATCTCTTATGTTTTAGCAATGTCCTTTCTACCTCCCGATATAGGGAAATCAAAGATATTTAAACAAAATCAAGCAAAGAAACAACATTCCAAAAGCTGCAATTGGATGCATTTCGCCATTGGATGCATTTAGCTGTCTGTTTTCTGTGCTTGGAACCACAGTGGATGATTTGGTGCAGGGGACGAGTTACTTGGCTATCTGTCGTTGCTTACAGGGGGATTTCAAGTTCACTGTGGTTTTAATGGCCAGAGGCACTGTGATCTGGTGCAGCCTATTCCCAGGTTGTGAGTAATGGACCAGGATTGTTTCACTGCTCCCAATTCAGACTTCTCTATGTTGCACTCTGAGTTATCAGCCTGTAATGGTTCTGATGGTATGGGCCTGTTTGCCCAGGCACAGATTCTGTGGGCTTTGTTTGTCGTCCCGGAGGCTGACAGGGTCTGGCTCCACACCTGATATGTCTGGATTTTCCAGGATACAGCTATGGTCCCGATTTCTGGTTTCTCTCTAGTCTTCTCGCCACAGGGCTGGACCCTGTGCCTAATTCCCTTCTTGTCTGCACCGCCACGGGTCCCGTGGGTACCCCAAGCCCCGGATCCTCTGGCTGCCTGAGTGCACCTCTCGTCCCAGCAGCTCCACTGTGGGTGCACGGACCCCTGGCCCCACCCACGCCTGTCTCTCTCCCTAGATGACCTGCCGTGGACTGGCGGGGATTTGTCCCTGCCAGCCGTGCTCTCTCCCCAGCTGCGCTATCCAAAGATGTTTTCTTAACTTAAGATTTTTTGATATCGAGACATGTCAGCTCCTGACAGCACCCCCTATTCTACTCCAAGTAGAAGATGAGCATCGAAGAATCTCCAGTGGGAGATGATTGAATTGGTGGTAAGCCATTCTCTTGGCAAGAAAAACCCCTTGCTTCAACTGTAGACAGACTTCTGTCCAAAAAGGACAAAACTTGGAAGCAGATAAGTCGACAGCCTAGCTCTGTCAAGACAGGGTAGGTAAGTCCTTCATATTTCCTGCTCTACAATCAATGTCTGTCAGAGAAATGGGGCCAAACGGCTGAAGATTGATGTTGTAATGTATGGAGAGAAAATGGGAACTGTCCAGGCAGCCACTGGTATGTCATTTTTTAGTTTTGGAAGCTGCAGGCCCTGCACTTCCTATATAATCAGATATATTTATCCCTCTCAGGTCTCTGAGGTGGTTGAAGAATAGATAGCCAGAGTCTCATAGTTAAATTTTGAGTTGTTTAGGAATCAAGAAGGTGTTCTGGATCTAAGAAGATATTTTTAAAATTATGAGGCAAGTTAGTATGAAAGCTGAGTTAGATATAGAACTTTAAACACATGGAGATGGTTAGATGGTGGAATGTTAAAGTCAGGTGCCAAATACACATGGACTGGACATTGGGAATGTATGCTAAGCCATATAACTCTTATAATTGTGGCCTATTTATTTCTGTTGTTTTGTATTGTATTTATAGTTATAAGAAAAAGAACCATTATTTGGACTGAAAGGGAGAGCTGTTGGGGGGAAAAAAAGAAATACCTTAAACTAAAAAAAAAAAAAAGAAGGGAATAGGATGCGGGGTTGAGGGCGAGGAGGGTGGAAGGGTGGGACTGGAGTGGGGAGTAGGGAGGGGATTGTGATTGAGATGTAACTTGAAGAAATAAAAAATAAATTATTAAAAAAAATAAAATAAAAAAATTTTTTGTCAGATTTTGTAGTATCAACTGTTGGGGATGACCTTTATGTTAGTATTTTATGTTGAGGAGTTAAGGTCAAATTTGAAAGGTGGCCACATTCTGTTATGTGAATAAAGCATGTCATTTGTTTGACATGAGCTTATCATATCTACAAGATTCAATACCAATTTGTTCCTTTTTTAATGATTCAATAAAATAAAATATAAAATAAATATTAAATAAAACAGCCACAGAAAATATTATTTTCCTTTATAATTCTCAACACATGTCTTTTTAAAAACCATTGAGTAACATTTTAAAGAAACACCTTACTATATATTATTTTGTGATGGTTACAAAATTAAGACTAATTTTGGTAACAATTTGTTTAATATGGGGGTGTGGTATGAAAAATTTGCCTGTTTTGCTGAAAAAGATCTAGAAGTTCTTCAACAAGGACTTTATCTCATAGTATGTAAAGGTGCTATATAAATAGAAGTTCTTCAACAAGGACTATGTCTAATAGTATCTAAAGGTGCTATTCAAATAGAAGTTCTTCAACAAGGACTTTGTCTCATAGTATCTAAAGGTGCTATGCAAATAGAAGTTCTTCAACAAGGACTATATCTCATAGTATCTAAAGGCGCTATGCAAATAGAAGTTCTTCAACAAGGACTATGTCTCATAGTATCTAAAGGTGCTATGCAATCTGGCAAAATAGAAAAGCAATAAATAGTGAGTAATGTGTAAGATTTGTCAACCAGAACAATGACAAGCAAGACAAAGTATCCCCAAGTGTACAATATTGGCATTTATATCTTAGATAAAACAAACATTTATCTAACTGGATATGAAGATAGCTCAATAGAAAGGAATTATGTCTATTATTATACACCTAGACAATTACCTGTAGCTAGTGAGGTCATGGGCACGAGAGGAAAACCACAATGGCAACTTTACTGATTTAGCATAATTTCTAACTGAATTCTAAATACCTATTTTAAAGAGCTTATTATCCATCAAAGAAGTTTATTTTGACAACAGATGGAGAGTAATACAGAAACTAACAACTGGTCAAACCCCATTGAACAGATATATGAATATTAGATGCCCAACCTTATTTGATACATAAACAATACAACCCTACCTCTGCAATATTTACGGTATCTACACCTAAGGCTCAGATAATATCATGAAAGAAAAAGAGGAAAGATTTTAAGAGCCATAAAGAGCAAGATATCTTCTGTGAGACAAGACTTCTATACATGGCAGGGAAGCTAAATGAATGCAATCTTTCCAATATAATCACAAAAATATATGACTGACATAATGACACCACTTGTTGCTATGCAAAACTCAATGGAGAAAATCTTATAAGTCCTCACCTATGAGAAAGTGAAAACCAATAGAAAATTAATGGTTAGTGAGAGAGGGAGATTGAGTCTTCACCAATAATGGCATCCCAGGTTTGATTTCTAATTCAAGGTGGTGTTCAACTGTAAATACATACACATATGAACTACACTAAATGGACTCATAAGGAAATTTGACATACATATATGTGTGTGTGTGTGTGTGTGTGTGTGTGTGTGTGTATGAATGTATACATGTGGATAAGTGTATATATGCATATGTGCATATGTGAGTGTTTGTATATGTATATATGCATGTGTGTGTATATATGTATACATTTACATATATAGATATTGAAGGATACTTATGTGTGTGTGTATATATATATACAAATATATCATACATATAATGAGGAGATATATATGCCTAATGTTACTTGAATGTTTATTATATATTTAATAATGATATTGGATAAGCAACTGGTGTGCTTCTTCTTTGAAGACTACTTCTGCTTTCAGAATTAATTAATTAGCTGGAAACCTAGGAACAACCTAAGGCTAGTGAAGTCACTATTCATGGAAGATAGCTTACAACCACCACTAAACCTGCAAAATTCCTCAATACACTCTGTTTGTCCTTGTGTCCAAAAATAAGTATGTTTCTCAATCTTCATCAACAAAACTTTTCTTTGCAACAGAGAAGACTACTGCTTATCAAAATGCAGTTCTACAGCTTACTGTCTATTGATATAAATGCTTCAACATTATTGCCAATACTGTCCTAACAGGAGACAAAAACTTGTTAGATTGTAATTCAAGCAAAAGAATAGTTTCTAAACATTTAATAAATAGTGCAAAAACAAACAATAAATGTAGAAATAATTAATTAAATTGTTTAACAGTATTTATATTATTGTTAACTGGTTGGCAGCTGTTAATCCTTAACAAGCCATTGTAAATGAGCACACAGATACCACATGGATTTTAACATGCCTTGGCCTAAAATGAGCATCTTGGACCACCTAAGCTAGCTCTTAATTCTATTTCTGTATAAAGCCCCATATAATATACATACATCCCCTGAGCTGTTATTCTCCATGCTAGGCCAATGTTCCTGGCCATATCGAATGAGGTCCGTTTTTCTAACCCATGGTGTGTGTCCTCTTTCTTCCTGCTCCTGGCTGGAATGAACTAATCCTCTGTGTAAAGCATAGGGTTCCTGTTTTAATCTCAGGATGTCACACCTTCCTATACTCTTTCTGTCCAGCTAATTGGCTATCAGCGACTTTTATTAACCAATCAAGAGAATGCCTCAGAGGTGTCAGTAACCAGATCTCAGCATTGAAATCAGCCTATCAGAATCAGTGTTATTAGCCCCAACAAACAAATTCTTAATATACTCTGGAACATGAGAAAGCCACAATTACCATAATCCAAAATAAACTCCCTGAAAACATACATAAAATTAACACATCAGGTTATATATAGGGATATATGTATGTATGTATTTATATGTGTGTATGTATATATGTATATTGTACAAATGCATATATGAATGCAAAATTTCATAAAAATAGATACCATGAATTTGAAAGAGAGTGGGGAAGTGTATATGGGTGGATTAGAAGTCAAGATACCATAATCCAAGACACAAGACCTCATTTTGTTCACAAAACACAATTTTTCATTTCATTTTAGGGTGTAGAAATCATAACTCTAAAACATAATATTACTCTTTCTCTGGTTATAGGTCAAAATGGGTCTTCAGTATTTGAATACAGGGGTGACCCTTTGAGATTCTAATCAACACTAAAATGAACATTCAGCATAGTTTTGATATTCTACTCAGATAAAGCAGTACTAAAATGTTAATGAAGTAAGTTACAGCTTTAATGCCTTCTGCTCTTAACAAATCTCTGATATCCATGATGAATAAATGGTTTTCAATTCTGATTGTGGTTGTTTTGATGGGAAATATATTCCATAGCTTCATGCATTTAAATACTCAATTCCATAGGTACTGTTATTGTTACTATGATACTAGCTATGGAGCCCTTAAGACTTAGGATCTTGCTTGACTACATCACTATACAAAGGCTTTGAGGTTTTATACTCTCTCTCTCTCTCTCTGTCCCTTTCTCCCTTTTCTTCCCCTCTTCCCCTTGTCCAAACTCCCATCATTTCTTTTCTTGTGTGCAGATGAATGTGATCAATTCCTATTCCAGCTATTATGTATTCCCTTTCTATTACATATTTATTCCATGATAGCCTCAATTCCCCTAGAAATGTTATCATACACACACACACACACACACACACACACACATACACACATACATACACACGCACATACACACATACACACACATACATTATGCTTTAGTCCATATAGTTCTCAAATTTTCTGTTAGAAAATTATAAGGAAAGACAAAGAAAAGATTAGGCAGCTGAGGTATGGTATACTGCCAAATGGTGGTGATAAACCTATTAAAAAAAAAAAAAAAGAGGAAAGCAGCATTCTGCAATATTCACAGGTCATTATAGAATAGCTCCCCTTGCCTTTTTAAGTAAACACCTTTTTAGCAGGCAAAATAGCATGTGAGATTATTTTCATTACAGGAAACTTAAAGACAAGAAGATAAAGTATTAATCAGTTTATAATCAATTAATTATAAGTTGAAGAAAATGATGTTCTTAGTTGAAAAGCCATACTTAATTAATAAAAAGCTTTTACCACAAGCTTTGTAAAGAATAAAGACACAAATAAAATTAAATAAAGAATCATTAGATTAAAATTCATACTTATTCAGTGAAAGCTTATTGTTTTATTAACTTTGTATAAAAATATTATTTCTCTTTATTCAGTTTTCTTTCTTCAACTCTTCCATGCCTCACTCAGTTTGTCCTAAGTTATCAGGCTCCTCTTCTATAACTTAAATTTTTGTATATGAATTTCCACCAACACATATTATCAGTATCATATAATGTTGAAGCTCATATGCATGCTGTATTTAATCGATTAATATTCTACTATTTTACTCATTGACTTATAATTTTATACTGAGCCAAACCTATTTATAGAGGTAGTAAGGTTTACCTCATAATAATTTTAGTAAACCATGAAATGGAATCTTGTTATAAGAACATAAAAAAGTTATGAAGAACATTGAACCAAACTAGATTTATGTAATTAATATATCATAATTCCTACACCATGATGGTTCATGAACTTTTAGAGAATTGAGACATGATGAAGAAAAAAAAAGAAGATACAAAACAAAAAGAAAACAAAGAATAACCAATACTAACTTCAATATTCCCAAAGTTTATGAAAACATATTTTTTTGTAGAAGAAAAGGTATTTGTAGATATAATAGTAGGATGGGATCTTATAGAAAAAAAAAGTTTGATGTAATACAGAAGTTATAGTACGATTAGAGAAAGCATAGAATGTGTAGTCACTGCTTTTTGTCTGAAAAGACCTTAAGCAAAGACCCAGATATAATATTTGCACAAATCAAACAGAAGACTAAACAAGTAGATATACTAGCTAGAATGATGTGGAATCTCCACATGAGACATGATAATTCATTCAGATAGTTGTATGTACTAACTGCCCAAACATACAGGTATGTTTCATTGCATAGTTAAGTAATTATGTCTTCAAGCAGTAACAAAGATGTTTATCAGATGAACTACAATAAGGATTATCTAGTTGAGCTCAATATAGTAACCATGCACTGTTTGGTGGCAGCATACTTTATAAGATACAGTGCTAGGCACCATCTACATAAGGCAACTATCATAAAGTAGGTTTTAAGAAGCTGGGTGATAATGTTCAATCTTTGGATGTTGCCTTTATAGAATCAAGAACTTCAAAGATGCATTAACATGGTGTCTTACAATATCATTTCACAATAAAGCTTTTATAAATAGGAGTATAATCTGAAATAACAACATCAAACACATAGTATGAAATGCATAAACCAGTAACCCATCCTTTTATTCTGGAAATCAAGTATTATAGACTTTGTACAAATGTATGTTATATTTTTATGCAATTGTCATTATTTATATCAACACCACAATAAATGCCTTGATGAAGCAAGGCATTGTTCTATGAAGTATGATGGCTATGAGGTCACTACATAATATTAAGTTTTCAGCTCTACTATATCTCTATAAGATCATCTTCTGAATACAATCTATTATTGAATTAGGTGTTAAGTGGGGATGATTGTGCAAGTATACCTAGAAATCTAATTGTTTGCAATGTCTAGGGAATTGTTAAAGGAATAATTGATCTCAGTGAAGTCCTTTCATAGAGACATTTTATTTGTTATTCTCCATTAATGCCTGTGCATTTGTTCCAGGTATGTAAAAAGTTCTAATGGTAGAAACTAAGAATGCTCATTCATATCTCTCAAGTTTTCAGTGGGAAGACATAGTATCTACATGACATATTTTGCACCAGAAGTGAAGGTGTACCTCTGTAATTCCAGCTCTCTGCACTGTGGAGGCAGAAACTGAATGATTGAGTTTTAGAGCACCTGGGCTACATATTGTTGCTCTTTCTCAACAAAGTAACAAAAGAACACTACCAACAAAAGATATATTTTGGGATAACATATTCTCTCCCTTGCATAAGTAATAAATTTTTTAATCTCTATACCTCTATTTTGAAAAATTTACTATAGAGTTCTGGAGGACAGAGCAATCATTTCAAGTAGAAGGCTCCAAACTCAGACAATAGACTCATCTTTGTTACCAGTTTAACAGAAATCAAAACAAGATGAAAAAAAAAAAGAACAATAATACATTTTTTTAAACTTAAAAACTAGAGACCAGATAAGATGCATTAGTATGTAATGCCTCTGATGGATATTTTGGAAATTAGAAAAAAGAAACACACTTTCATATTGAAAATTTAAATATTAATGCAGTATAGTTTTTTAAATTGTTCTTTATTTTCTAAGTCATGTATAAGTGCTAACATTGTCTTATTGTTTTGGGTAACAATACTTTAGTTAATATTCATTAGAACAAAGTTTTAAAATAAAAAGTTTAATCTGTAATTAAAAGTAAGTGCCTTATTAAATTGAAATTCAGATGTTCACATATAATAGATACAATATTAGTAAAATACAATATAGAGCAAAAGTTTATTATCTAAAGGTATTTCCTCACTATTATTCCTAAAACTCCTTTCTATAATATTGTGATACCATAAAATAAAAATTATCATCTAAAATAACATAATCAATTCTCCTACATTTGTTTTAGTCAATCTTAACATAATCTACATAGTGAATGTAGAAATAATATGTCAGAGGAGAGAAGAACTTGCAAAACTCTCACAAAACTCTACTTCTAGCTGGGAATCTATACAGAGGTGAGCTTTCTTAAAGGGTCTGGCCCCTGGTAGGTTTACAAGCTGCAATGGGCGATTCCACAAGCAGTTGGAAGTTCAGCACATTCCATACATTCCAGTACAAATTGGAATGGATAGGGTATTTTAAACACACACACACACACACACACACACACAATTGGGAAAAAAGGGAGGTGGAGTGAATCAGAAAGGATTCAACTTTCTAGGGGGTGGTGATATTAGAATTATTAATTTGATCAAAATGCATTGCGTGAAATTCTCCAAGAATTAATAATAATATATTAATGACACAAATAGCCAGTTTTTATAGGTAATTCAATCAAACCTCCATTCGCAACTCAACATAATGTTCTTTGATAATAACAAGGATTCAAAAGCTACAAATTATTTTAATTCTTTTGCAAGAGTTTTGAATAGAAATTATTTTACTGTAAATTTTTACCTCACTTATTTCTTCATGTAGACTACCAAAGATATTTTGTGATTTGAGCATATTTCATGGCACACATCTCCAGGCTGTCATAGCTGCAGTACTAAATAAATTTTTCAGCCCATCTTTTCTCCAGGTCCTTTCCCAGCTACAGAACACTGATACATGTGCTTCACTCACTCCATTATACCTTTTGAATAAAAATGTGAAAATTGATATTGGCTTGAAAACCCCAATCTTCTTTTTCAAACTTTCAAGAGTTGTATTTTTAAAAGAATCAATAGTACCATTTCAATGAAATAAGTCTGCTTCCAACTTGAGTTGGAAGTTCTATGAAGAAGCATTAACTTTCATTTCAGGATCCCATTCTCACCAAATGTTGCCTTTTTTCTTTATTTGCTATACAGCTCTGTTATGACAAGAGCATTCAAAGTAGTATGGTCGCATAGTTAACAAAGTTAAGTATCATCTTTTTTCACTTCTTTTATTTCAAAAATAGGAAACATATTTAGTATAATGGTATATCTACCTAACTTTAATTTTCTCAAATAGTAAAAATTGTATTTATAAAACACAGTATAAGTTTACAATTGATTTCATTCTAAAATGCAGAATATCCAAAGAATGAATAAAAAAATCATATTATGTAACCAAAAATATATACATACCTAACTTTTTTTGTTTTTGGTTAAGTCTTGGTTTAAAAAATAAACAAGCTTCACAAAACATATGCCTATAGACTTCTGGGGAGTTTTGTATTTAAAATTATTTTCATAGTAGTACTTTTTTATTATCTCATTTTATGTTTATGATACTTACAGACAACATTCTAAAGCAAGCATAAAGTGCTGGCAAAAATCACAGCAATGTCATTGTACTGTAATTGCAGTGGCCTTCAGGAAAATAAAATGCCACACTCACACACAGAAAAAGCAAAGGCATCTTGTTCATTTGATTAAATAGAATTATACATACATATTTAAAAGTACAGACTTTCAAATATGTTCATGGGGCTTGAGAGATAGCTCAGCTATAAAAACTGACTGTACTTCCAAAGGACCCTGCTTAAATTCCTAGCATCCTTGTGACCCCCTCACAACTATCTGTAACTCTTTAGTTTTATAGGATTTGATTCCATCTTCTGGCTCCTATGGGCACTAACTATGCATGTGTTGCACAGACATACATACAGACAAAAGTACATACACATAAAGTGAATGAATAAAGTAAGTTCACTATGACAATGAAGTATGAAACAAACAGTAATTCTTCAATTAGTATTTAGTGAAGAGATTTTTTCTTCCAAATAACAATGGGAATATTGTGCTTGTAGGAAAGCAAATTGTGATGCTTATACCTACAACATAATTAAAATTTTTTAAAAGAATTATGAATTTAAGAACATTTATATACTTTACCATGAGCTGAAAGCTTCCAGATTCTGAAAGACATTTTCAAGTGGATCAAGAGGGACCAGTAGGGAGGGAATTGGGATTGAGATGTAACTTGAAAAAAAAAAAGAGCTGATCCAAGATGGCGGCGGCCCACTTGGATGCATTTTGAACTTGGGGAAAACAGCCATAAAAGCACAGAGTTGTAGGACGCTGTGCAAAAATCTGATGGACTAGACCTGCCGGGGTCTCACCCAGTTCCCAAGGGACCATTAAAAGTCTCTGGGCAAGGCTCTCCCCCCACTTCTCTTGGACATGGAAGCCGTTGAATCTGGGAATTGGGAACTCCCATTGCGAGAGACACCTGGTAAGATCGACTCTAATACCCAGATTTGGACAGATTCGGACCCCACACGGGATCACTCACCAGCCTACTGGGCACCCCACACCCCACGCATACCTTATAGCTATTTAGAAAAGTTTGAGGACCCGTGGGAGTCTTACCCACGGGTAAGCAGCACGCACTGCACGGGTTCAGCTGCAGCGGCAGATTCGGACGCTACACAGGATCACTCACTAGTCTACTGGATCCTACACAGCCCACACGGACCTTCCAGCTATTTAGAAAAGGTTGTGGACCCGAGGGAGTCCTAGCAGTGCGCTTCAGCAGTGCCGCAGGTGGTGGGGCAGAGGTGTGCGCCCACAGTGAAGCAGCAGGGCAGAAGCTTGCACAGAAAAGCGAAGGGGCGGGGTGCACACACAGGTGGGGCTCGCTGCGGAATCGCACAGAGGCTGAGGGTTCGAAAACATGGAAGCCAGAAGCCAGGGGGCCCACAGATGTATTCTGGAAAGCACAGACATATCCGGCATGGAGTTGGGCCCTCAGACTCTTTGGGGACCTCCAGAATCCACATAATCTGTGCCTGGGCAAACAGGACCATACCACCAGAGCTACTGCAGGCTGAACACTCGGTGTGCAACAAAGAGAGGTCCAACTTGGGAGCAGAGAAACAATCCAGGGCCATTCCTCATTACCTGAGAATAGGCTGCACCAGCTCACAGTGCTTCAGGCTATTAGAAGCACAGTGACCCTGAGATCCCCCTGTAAGCAATGACAGTTCGCCAAGCAATTTGACTGCTACATCAAAGTGCCCCCTGTGGATCCAAGCCCAGAAGACAACGGGAGCAGACAGCTAAAAACATCCATATGGACAAAGGTCCAAGAAAAAACAGAAATCAAGGAAATATGACTCCAACAACACAAAACTATCCTAGTTTATCCAATTCTGACAACCTCACACCAGCAGAAACACATGAAAACGATGACAATTCTACATTATGAAAAGTGATGGAGTCCCTTCAAGAAGAACTTAAATCTATGAAGGAATTCAAAGAAGCCACAATTGCACAAGCAAAACCAATGGATAACACCATTAGAGAGCTCCAAGCGAAGGTGGCTCAACTTGAACAGGAAAAGGACAGGGCAATGAAAGATTTCCAGGCAAAGACAAGCAAACTGGAGTAGGAAATGTACAAAACAAATAAAACCATTCAAGATATGAAAATGGAAATGAAAACAAAGAAAACACAGTCAGAGTTAAAAGTGGAAATGGAGAATCAAGGGAAGAGAACAGGAACTATGGATATGAGTATCAAAAATAGGATGCAAGAGATGGAAGACAGGATCTCAGGCATGGAAGATTTGATGGAAGAAATCAGTACAACATCCAAAGAAAGTGAGAAAGCTAAAAAATCTCTCACCCACAACATCCAGGAAATCAAGGACTCAATGAAAAGATGGAACCTAAGAATTATAGGCATAGAGGAAAGAGAAAATTCCCGACTCCGTGGTCCAGGAATATCTTCAACAAAATCATAGAAGAAAACTTCCCAAACCTGAAGAAAGAGATGCCAATAAAAAAAATCCAAGAGGCTTACAGAACACCAAACGGATTAGATCAGAAAAGAAACTCCTCTCGCCACATAACAATTGAAAGGCCAAATGTACAGAACTAAAGAAACAATGTTAAAAGCTGTAAGAGAATAAGGTCAAGTCACATACGATGGCAGACCCATCAGAATTACACCTGACTTTTCCTCAGAAACTTTAAAATATAGAAGGCCTAGAAAGATGTCCTAAAAGCCCTGAGAGAACATAGGTGCCCAGCCAGACTACTATATCCAGCAAAACTCTATCAACATAGATGGAGAAAACAAGATATTCCATGACAAAATAAAATTTAAACAATATCTCCCCACAAACCCAGCCCTACAGAAGAACCTTGAAGGAAAATCCAACCCAGAGAAGAAAACTACACCCAAGAAAACAGAGGAAATAGAAACCTCCACAGCAACTAAACCAAAAGAGGCACAGGACAATCACCAATACCAAACTAATGGGAAATAACAACCCCTGATCACTAATATCCATGAACATCAATGGACTCAACTCCCCAATAAAAAGACACAGGCTTACAGACTGGATCTGTAAACAAGACCCGTCTTTTTGCTGCATACAAGAAACACATCTCACGATCAAAGATAGACACTATCTCAGAGAAAAGGGCTGGGAAAAGGTTTTCCAAGCAAATGGACCCAGGAAGCAGGCTGGAGTAGCCATCTTATATCAAACAAAATAGACATCCAACTGAAGTTAATAAAAAAAGACAGAGAAGGGCATTACATACTCGTTACAGGAAATATTCATCAAGAGGACATCTCAATATTGAACATCTATGCTGCACATACAAAGGCACCTACATTTGTAAAAGAAACGCTCTTAAAACATAAATCGCACTTCGATCACAACACATTACTAGTGGGAGACTTCAACACCCCACTCACAAAAATGGATAGATCATCAAGACAGAAGCCAAACAGAGAAATATTGAATCTAACGGAGATCATGAAACAAATGGACCTAACAGATATTTACAGAACGTTTCACCCAAACACAAAGGAATACACCTTCTTCTCAGCATCTCACGGAACCTTCTCCAAAATCAACCATATAGCTGGACACAAAGATAGTCTCAAGAGATACAAGAACATTGAAATAACACCTTGTATTTTATCAGACCACCATGGAATAAAGGTGGACTTCAACAGCAAAAGGATCAACCGAAAGCCTACACACACATGAAAACTGAACAACTCTTTACTGGATGACTACTGGGTCAGGGAAAAAATAAAGAAGGAAATCAAAGACTTCTTTAAATCCAACGACAATGAAGACACAACATACCCAAACCTATGGGATACATTGAAAGCTGTGCTACGAGGAAAGTTCATAGCACTAAGTGCTTTCAAAAAGAAAATTGTGACAGCTCATATTAGTGAAAAAACAGCTAAATTGGGTGAATTGGAATAAAAAGAAGCAAACACTCTCAAGAGGAGCAGAAGGCAGGAAATCATTAAAATTAGGGCTGAAATCAACAACTTAGAAACAAAAAATGATGCAAAGAATCAATGAACCCAAGAGTTGGTTCTTCGAGAAATCAACAAAATAGAAAAACACTTAACCAAATTAACTAAAAGGCAGAGGGAAAAAACCCAATCAACAAAATCAGAAATGAAAAGGGAGAAGTAACAACAGACATTGAGGAAATCCTGACAATATTTAGGTCCCACTTTAAAAATCTATATTCCACCAAATTTGAAAACTTAAGTGAAATGGACAATTTTCTTGATAGATTCCACGTACCAAAAGTAAATCAAGATCACATTAACAGATTAAATAGCCCAACAACCCCTAATGAAATAGAAACAGTCATTAAAAATCTCCCAACCATAAAAAGCCCAGGGCCAGATGGCTTTAGCATGGAATTCTACCAGACCTTCAAAGAGGAGCTAACAACAATACTCTTCAAACTCTTCCACCAAATAGAATCAGAAAGAACACTGCCAAACTCATTCTATGAGGCCACAGTCACCCTGACTCCTAAACCACACAAAGACCCAACAAAGAAAGAAAATTTCAGGCCAATCTCCCTCTTGAACATAGATGCAAAAATAATTAATAAAAGTACTAGCAAACCAAATTCAAGAAAAGATCAAAAGAATCATACACCATGATCAAGTAGGCTTCATCCCAGGAATGCATGGATGGTTCAACATATGAAAGTCTATCAACATCATTCACCGTATAAACTAGATGAAAAAAAAAAAAAACACATGATAATCTTGCTAGATGCAGAAAAAGCACTTGACAAAATCCAACACCACTTCATGCTGCAAGATCTGGAGAGAAAGGGCATACAAGGACCATACTTAGAAATAATAAAGGCAATATACAGTAAGCCAGTAGCCAACATCAAATTAAAAGGAGAGAAACGTGAAGCATTCCCTCTAAACTCAGGGACAAGACAAGGATGCCCACTTTCACCATATCTCTTCAATATAGTACTTGAAGTTCTTGCTAGAGCAATAAGAAAACTAAAAGAGATCAAGGGGATACAAATTGGAAAAGAAGAAGTCAAATTATCCCTGTTTGCAGACGATATGATAGTATACATAAGCGACCCCAAAAATTCCACCAGAGAACTCTTACAGCTGATAAACACCTTCAGCAAGGTGGCTGGATACAAAATTAATTAAAAAAAAAAAATCAGAAGCCCTTCTATATACAACAAACAAATGGGCTGAGAAAGAAATAAGGGAAACAACCCCCTTCACAACAGCCACAAACAATATAAAATACCTGGGGATAACTCTAACCAAGCAAGTAAAGGACCTGTACAACGAGAACTTCAAGCCCTTGAAGAAAGAAATGCAAGAGGCCTTTAGAAGATGGAAAGTTCTCCCATGCTCATGCATAGGTTAGATCAACATTATAAAAATGGCCCTCCTAACAAAAGCAATATATAGATTCAATGCAATTCCTATCAAAATACCATCACAATTCTTTATAGACTTGGAAAGAGCTATCCTCAATTTCATATGGAACAACAAATAGCCCAGAATAGCTAAATCAATCCTGTACAATAAAAAAACGTCGGGAGGTATCATCATCCCAGATTTCAAGCTGTACTACAGAGCAATAATAGTAAAAACAGCATGGTATTGGTGTTGAAACAGACCAGTATATCATTGGAATCGAATTGAAGATCCAGAAATGGACCCACACATCTATGACCACCTAATTTTTGACAAAGAAACCAAAACCGCACAATGGAAGAAGGACAGCATCTTCAACAATTGGTGCTGGTCCAACTGGATGTCCACTTGCAAAAGAATGAAATTAGACCCATACCTATCACCTTGTACAAAACTTAAATCCAAGTGGATCAAAGACCTTAACATAAGGCCGGTCACACTAAATCTACAAGAAAAAAAAGTGGGAAAAACCCTCGAACTCATTGGCACAGGTGACAACTTCCTGAACACAACACCAACAGCTCAGGACCTGAGACCAACAATCAATAAATGGGACCTCAAGAAACTGAAAAGCTTCTGTAAGGCAAAAGACACTGTCATTCGAACAAAATGGCAGCCTACAGACAGGGAGAAAATCTTCACCAACCCCACATCTGATAGAGGGCTAATATCCAAAATCTACAAAGAACTTAAGAAATTAAATGCCAAAAAAACAAATAATCCAATCAAAAAATGGGGGACGGTGCTAAATAGAGAATTCAGAATGGAGAAATCACTAATGGCTGAGATACACCTGAAAAATGCTCAACATCCTTAATCATCAGAGAAATGCAACTCAAGATGACTCTGAGATTCCATCTCATATCTGTCAGAATGGCTAAGATCAAAAGCTCAAATGACTGCACATGCTGGCGAGGTTGTGGAGAAAGGGGATCCCTCCTTCATTGCTGGTGGTTGCTGGTGGGAGTGCAGGCTTGTGCAACCACTATGGAGGTCAGTATGGCGATATCTTAGAAAACTTGGAATAGCTTTGCCTCAGGACCCAGCCATACCACTTCTGTGTATACATCCAAGTGACTCCTCACGGAATCATAAGGAAGTCTCCACATCTATGTTCATAGCAGCCTATTTGTAATAGCTAGAAACTGGAAGCACCTCAGATGTCCCTCAACCGAAGAATGGATTAAAAAACTGTGCTACATCTATACAAAGAAATATTACTCAGCTTTCAGAAACAATGAAATTATGCAATTTGCAGCCAAGTGGATGGAACTAGAGAAGCTCATCCTGAGTGAGCTAACCCAGACTCAGAAGGATGCACATGGTATCTATTCACTTATAGCGGGATTTTAGCTATATGGTACAGGATATCTGTACTACAACCAACACACCAAAGGGAACATGGACATAGACCTTTTTTTAAATTTTTTTTGTTGTTTGTTTTTGTTGATCTGTTTTTTAGTTTTCTCTCCCTAGCAATGAGACACTTTTCACTGGTGGTACCGCCTTGTATGCCCCCAGTGTATTAAGAGGCTCTTGGCCCTCACATGACTTCTGAACCTGTTCAAGGGACTGTTATGTAGGAACACTCCACTCCAGAGAAGCAAAATGGAAGGGTTAGTGGGTAGAGGATGGGAGGGCAGGGCTGGGAAGGGGGGGAAGAAGATAATATGATGGAGATGTAACCTGAAGCAACAAATAAATAAATTTATTAATTAAAAAAGAGTGATAGTAACACATTATGCTTCCTTAGATATTTTCAAATTCAAGTTATTGTACTAATATATAGTAGAATAAATAAGTATTTTTCAAATTAACTATGCATGATGTTACATAGATTTTATAAGTAAAATTGCTTGAAAATGTACAAATTAAATAAGTAAAATTGCTTGAAAATGTACAAATTAAACAAATGGATTTTGCTATGAGATGACTGAATTTTGATGTTTCTTAGATATTATCTATTCACTTTTTTAAATTAAATTTTTTTAATTTGTTTATTCATTCATTTTAACACCCCCCTCTCTCCTCTTCTCCCAACCCTCCCTCCTAGCCTCTGCTTCCATTCCCCCTTCCCCTTCTCAGAGAAGGGTACCCCTTACCAACCTGCCCAATACTTCATGCTGCATGAGAAATAACTGCAACCTCTTCCACTGAAGCCAGGTAATGCAACCAAGCTAGGGGAATATATCCTACTGTAGGCAACAGAGTAGGTGTCAGGGATAGCCCGTGCTCCATTTGGTAGGGAGACCACATAAAGCCGAACTGTCCTTCAGCTCCATGTGTGTAGGTTTCAGTCTCTGTATGCTCTTTGGTTGATAGTTCAATCTCTGTGAGTCCTCATGGTCCTGGGTTAGATGCCTCTGTTGGTCTTGTGGTGTAGTTCTTGTTCCCTTCCAGTATCTCTGTCTTTCCCCCAACTCTTCTACAACACTCCCATGTCTCTGTCCAGTGTTTGGCTGTGGGTCTCAGCATCTTGCTTGCAGATAGAAGCATAGCATGATTGTCCTCTGACATGCTCCACCTAGCAAAGGATCAATTTACTTTTAAGAAATTATCACATGTTATAGTTTGGCCTAGTATGAAAACTATCTATTATTCTTTATTAAAATTGTTAAAATACTATCCCCAATATTAGGCATATTACATTTATAAGGATATATTCAATCATTGTCTTCTACTAACTAACAATTAAAGAGAAAGACAGACAGAGATATGATAGACAGATATACACATATATGTATTCACTATTAATTTGTTTTACTGAGTTGTTTCTCTATATTATAATGCTCTGCTCTAATTTCAAAAATCATAATTTCAGTCTAAGCATGATGGCACATTGAAAGCACATGCTTCTAATTACAGCAGTATTAAAGTGGAGGCAAGATGTTTGTAAATTTCAGCCTAGGCTACTTGATAACTTCTATGACAGATTTAACTTCATCTGAGGAAAAAAAAAACTCAACAAAACGTTTGATTGATTCCTGTGTTGTTTATACATTTCCAGTTGTTCAATGTCAGCTACAGAGTTATTATTTTGCTTTTGATGGTTTTGACTGTATAACTTTTGGTATTTTGTCTTATTTTGAAATCTGTACTTTTGGATAAATAGTAGCTTACTGCATTTTTCAAATTATTTTAGTTGGGGAATCCTTTCATTATTGAGACCATATTCTAGAAAGCATGCATAGCATTGTTTGTGGTTGAAAATTTTACCTAAAACATGATGTTTGGATTTACAGTTTAATAAGCCTCGCCCTTTGATCCAATTTTATTTCCAACAAAATTAATAAAAGAATACATAATAAACTCCATCATGAGTATACAAGTGAAAAGTCCACAGTGATCTTCTCTTTTTGTCGCTGCTTTTATGATACCAGAGGATTTTCATAATGAGTATGAACTGTCTCATTCTGCTGCATGTATCCAGAGAGGGATCTTTTCGCAAGTCATTTATGAAATTTGTATTTAAAGTGGTCAACAATTTGGAATGTTGCAATGTATTTTCCTGGGACAAATAATAGGTTTAAAGTTTAAAATAAACAATAGACTTCTCAAACTAAGAGTTCTTTTACTGTGAAGGAAATACATTGCTTGTACAACATTCACCTTGTCATCTTGTCCTTTCTGTCACTTGTGATGAGTGATAAGGTGAGAGATGGTCATATCATGGTCATTATATTCACCATAAGCAATGTATTTTTGTTTTCGACATTGACATATGATGCCATCTGAAAGAATTAATAAAAGAGTAAGAGTACTTATTTGGTTATTGAAGGAGACTAAGCAAATCCTAAGCTGAACTATTAGTTTAGATCATCAGTGTTATAGCTAATGACATATTTACCCATGCTATATGTACTTAATAACTTTTAATCCAGGAAAGAGAGTTTTGGTAAAATGTATAATTCTATGCACACTACATTGTAGTTCTTGATATGTTTAACTAAACAAAGCTATAAAATACTTGAGAAGTACTCCAGATTCTTAGTCTGTTAGCCAGTCCAACTCTGCATTGCTATTACTCTAGACACATCATGGTTGCAGGGACTTCAGTTATCTTCTTGGTCCCTACTTGCACAAATCTTCATTAAGTAATTTGTCACTACTATTTTTATTCAAAATTAGTAGATGTAGATATTGGAAACATTTCCCATTCTTTCACTACTTTAAATGAAAATTTCTATCTAAATACCCAGTCCGACACTAATGAAGAGAAATATACAGATAAAGCATAGATTACCTTTCAAAAATTCTTAATACTCAAGATTCATTTTAAGTGAGTATGTATATCAATTATCCACTATCTACTTTCATATGCAAACTACTCATCTCCATTATTCTGCTTCACCTCATTCCCCTGTGCAATATAAATCATTCATCCCTTCCTCTGAGGTCCATGCTCTGCCAGTAACACTTTCTTCACAGTCTGTTATTTGTCTTTGCTCAAATATCATTTAGCTCCTCATATTGCTTCATGATCAATTTCAGAGATGTATTTTATAATTCTTTGGGAATTCTTGAAACTTATTCCAATACATTTTTGAGCATGTGATTCTCAGAAGTGAAATAAACTTTTCTGTATTCAATGAAGAATCAATACAGAGTTTTCTACAAAGGGACCTGAGAAAAAATTTTTGAACTGTCATGAGAAAGAAATTTGTGTGTGTTATGTCATTGTTCACACAACTATGTTCATTTTTTTCAAAATCCATAAAATTTTAAAGTAAAAATATAAATTTACTACATATATTTAAAGTTAAGCAAATATAATTTGGAAGAAAACAAGATTATATGGAATTTTATCTTTTGATAACAAACATATATTCTCATGCACACTAGTATTCTTTTAAGTATTTCATGTTATGGGGCCAAGAAATATATTTAATATCATTTATTTGTCATCATGGAAGATGCAGTATTCAGTGGTGAGTCTTAGTATCTGGAAATTTTCTACATTGTACATACAATATGATAGCAAATCCCCATACTGGGTTGTAGAAATTAAAATTCATTGTGCTATTTTGAATAAGAAACATGGCCTAATGGCTAAATTATCCAAACACTTGAGCCATCATTGGTGGTACTGTTTAGGAAAGTTATTATACCTTTAGGAAGTGAATATTGTTTGTTCAGTAGATCAATGGAATCGAATTGAAGATCCAGATATAGATCAACACACTTATGGCCACCTAATTTTTGACAAAGAAGCCAAACGGAACAATGGAAGAAGGACAGCATCTTCAACAAATGGTGCTGGTCCAACTGGATGTCCATTTGTAAAAGAATGAAGTTAGACCCATACTTATCACCTTGTACAAAAATTAAGACCAAGTGGATCAAAGGACCTTAACATAAGGCCGGTCACACTAAATCTACTAGAAGATAAAGTGGGAGAAACCCTTGAACTAATTGGCACAGGTGACAACTTACTGAACAGGAAACCAACAGCTCAGGACTTGAGATCAACAATCAATAAATAGGTTCTCATGAAACTGAAAAGCTTCTGTAAGGCAAAGGACACTGTCATTCGAACAAAACGGCAGCCTACAGACTGGGAGAAAATCTTCACCAACCCCACATCTGACAGAGGGCTAATATCCAAAATCTACAAAGAACTCAAGAAATTAAATGCCAAGAAACCAAATAATACAATCAAAAATTGGGGACAGAGATAAATAGAGAATTCACAAAGGAGGGATCCCTAATGGCTGAGAGACACTTGAAGAAATGCTCAACATCCTTAATCACCAGAGAAATGCAACTCAAGATGACTCTGAGATTCCATCTCACACCTGTCAGAATGGCTATGATCAAAAACTCAAATGACAGCACATGCTGGCAAGGGTGTGGAGAAAGGAGTACCCTACTCCATTGCTGGTGGGAATGCAGGCTTGTGCAACCACTATGGAGGTCATTCTGGCGATATCTTAGAAAACTTGGAATAGCTCTCCCTCAGGACTCAGCCATACCACTTCTGGGTATACACCCAAATGCCTCTTCACGGAATCATAAGCAAGTTTCCTCATCTATGTTTTTAGCAGCCTTATTTGTAATAGCTAGAAACTGGAAACAACCCAGATGTCCTTCAACCGAAGAATGGGTTAAAAAACTGTGGTACATCTACACAATGGAATATTATTCAGCTATCAGGAACAATGAAATTATGCAATTTGCAGCCAAAAGGATGGAACTAGAAAAGTTCATCCTGAGTGAACTAACCCAGACTCAGAAGGACGCATATGGCATCTATTCACTTATAGTAGGATTTTAGATATATAGTAGAAGGTATCGATACTACAACTAACACACCAAAGGGAACTTGGACATAGACTTCTTATTTTTAATATTTTATTTATTTTATTTTATTTTTTTTATTTTTTTTTATAAATACTTTATTTTTTTTTCTTCAAGTTACATCTCAGTAACAAACCCCTCCCTATTCCCCCTTCCCAACCCGCCCTTCCACCCTCTTCCCTCCAGAGGTTTCCCCTTTCAGTCCAACAGCTGGTTCCTTCTCTTATAACAGTAAGTATTATACAAAACAATAGATATAATTATGCCACATTTATGAGATTAAATTGGCCCAGTATACCTTCCCAATGTTCAGTTTATACCTATTTGGCCCCTGACTTTAACATTCTACTATCTACCCAACTCCATGAGTTTAAAGGTCTATATGTGACTCAACATTCATACTATCTTTCAACACACTTTTAAGAGTATCTTCTTAGATCTATAACACCCTCTTGATTCCTAAACAGTTCAAAATTTAACTATAAGATTCTATCTGTCTATTCTTCAACCACCTCAGAGACCTGAGAGGGATAAATATATTTGCTTATATAGGAAGTGCAGAGCCTGCAGCTTCCAAAACTAAGAAAGAACATACCAGTAACTGCCTGGACAGTTCCCATTTTCTCTCCATACATTCCAGCATCAATCTTCAGCCTTTGGGTCCTGTTTCTCTGACAGACATTTGTTGTAGAGCAGGGATTATGAAGGACTTACCTACCCTGTCTTGGCAGAGTTAGGCTGTCGACTTCCCTGCTACCAAGTTTTGTCCTTTTTGGACAGCAGTCTGTCTGCAGTTGGTGCAAGGGGTTTTTTCATGCCAAGAAAAAGGCTTGCCCCTAAATCAACCATCTTACAGTGGAGGTTCTTCGATGCTTATCTTCTACTTGGAGTAGAATAGGGGGTGCTGTCAGGCGCTGATATGTCTCGATATCAAAAAAAAATCTTGATTTAAGATAACATCTTTGAATGCCATATTCTGCAGATCTCTAGGGGTTTTTGAAGATGCCCTAACCATCTCTTGTATTTAGATAAGCAAATGTTGCTTGTCTCTTAGCAACTTGATTACTGGGTAGTTTAAAGAATATCTGTGATAGACTGTCATAGTAGCTAACAAAGAGACATGTTTGCATGACTAGGAGTATGTTTTAACTATCCTAGACCGTTTTAGACGGTTGGTATCAAGTGGTCAGAGCTTCACATTTTATTTTTAAGTATCTCTAGGTATGATACCATTGGGAAGCATTATCTTTAAATTTGTATCAATATACAAAGATCTATTCAATTGTGGTTAAATATACTCTTAATTATGTATCAATATACCAAGATCAATGCCTATGTAGCCCAATATAATCTTAATATTACGTCCATATGCAAGGGTCAATACCATTGTGGCCAACTATAATCTTAATTTTGTAT
>CAJQZJ010032464.1:11171615-11249650 GCA_907164525.1 Lophiomys imhausi
TGCTATGAACATAGATGAGGAGACTTCCCTATGTCTCCGTGAGAGGTCCTTTGGGTGAATACCCAGAAGTGGTATGGCTGGGTCTTGAGGCAAGGTTATTCCAAGATTTCTAAGATATCGCCAGACAGACCTCCATAGTGGTTGCACAAGCCTGCACTCCCACCAGCAATGGAGTAGGGTACCCCTTTCTCCACACCCTCGCCAGCATGCGCTATCATTTGAGCACTTTATTTTAGCCATACTAACAGGTGTTAGGTGGAATCTCAGGGTCGTCTTGAGTTGCATTTCTCTGATGATTAAGGATGTTGAACATTTCTTCAGGTGTCTCTCAGCCCTTAGGGATTCCTCCTTTGTGAATTCTCTATTTAGCTCCATCTCCCATTTTTTGATTGGGTTATTTGGTTTCTTGGCGTTTAGTTTCTTGAGTTCTTTGTAGATTTTAGATAATAGCCCTCTATCAGATGTGGGGTTGGTGAAGATTTTCTCCCAGTCTGTTGGTTGCCGTTTTGTTCTAATGACAGTATCCTTTGCTTTACAGAAACTTTTCAGTTTCATGAGGTCCCATTTATTGATTGTTGATCTCAGGTCCTGAGCTGTTGGTGTTCTGTTCAGGAAGTTGTCACCTGTGCCAATGAGTTCGAGGGTTTCTCCTACTTTTTCTTCTAGTATCTTTAGTGTGGCCGGCCTTATGTTAAGGTCTTTGATCCACTTGGAATTAAGTTTTGTACAAGGTGATAGGTATGGGTCTAATTTCATTCTTTTGCAAGTGGACATCCAGTTGGACCAGCACCATTTGTTGAAGATTCTGTCCTTCTTCCATTGTGCGTTTTTGGCTTCTTTGTCAAAGATTAGTTGGCCATAGGTGTGTGGATCCATGTTTGGGTCTTCAATTCGATTCCATTGATCCACTGGTCTGTTTCTATACCAGTACCATGCTGTTTTTATTACTGTTGCTCTGTAGTACAGCTTGAAATCTGGGATGGTGATACCTCCAGATGTTTTTTCATTGGACAAGATTGATTTAGCTATTCTGGGCTTTTTGTTGTTCCATATGAAGTTGAGACTAGCTTTTTCCAGGTCTATAAAGAATTGTGTTGGTATTTTGATAGGAATTGCATTAAATCTATATATTGCTTTTGGTAGGATAGCCATTTTTATTATGTTGATCTTACCTATCCATGAGCATGGGAGATCTTTCCATCTTCTAAAGGCCTCTTCCATTTCTTTCTTCAGGGGCTTGAAGTTCTTGTTATATAGGTCCTTTACATGCTTGGTTAGAGTTACTCCCAGGTATTTTATGTTGTTTGTGGCTATTGTGAAGGGAGTTGTTTCCCTTATTTCTTTTTCGGTATATTTGTTTGTTGTATAAAGAAGGGCTTCTGATTTTTTTGAGTTAATTTTGTATCCAGCCACCTTGCTGAAGTTGTTTATCAGCTGTAAGAGTTCTTTGGTGGAGTTTTTGGGGTCGCTTATGTATACTAACATATCATTTGCGAATAGGGATAATTTGACTTCTTCATTTCCAATTTTTATCCCTTTGATCTCCTTTAGTTGTCTTATTGCTCTAGCAAGGACTTCAAGTACTATATTGAAGAGATATGGTGAAAGTGGACATCCTTGTCTTGTCCCTGAGTTTAGAGGAAATGCTTCAAGCTTCTCTCCATTTAATTTGATGTTGGCTACTGGCTTGCTGTATATTGCCTTTATTATTTCTAGGTATGGTCCTTGTATGCCCGTTCTCTCCAGAACTTTTAGCATGAAGGGGTGTTGGATTTTGTCAAATGCTTTTTCTGCATCTAGCGAGATTATCATGTGGTTTTTTTCTTTCATCTTGTTTATGTGGTGAATTACATTGATAGACTTTCGTATATTGAACCATCCCTGCATTCCAGGGATGAAGCCTACTTGATCATGGTGTATGATACTTTTGATGTGTTCTTGAATTCGGTTTGCTAGTATTTTATTAAGTATTTTTGCATCTATGTTCATGAGGGAGATTGGTCTGAAGTTCTCTTTCTTTGTTGGGTCTTTGTGTGGTTTAGGAATCAGAATGACAGTGGCCTCATAGAATGAGTTTGGCAGTGATCTTTCTGTTTCTATGTGGTGGAAGAGTTTGAAAAGTAATGGTGTTAGTTCCTCTTTGAAGGTCCGGTAGAATTCCGTGCTAAAGCCATCTGGCCCTGGGCTTTTTTTGGTTGGGAGATTATTAATGACTGTTTCTATTTCCTTAGGTGTTATTGGGCTGTTTAAGCTGTTATTCTGATTTTGGTTTAGTTTTGGTAGGTGGAATTTATCGAGGAAATTGTCTATTTCACTTAGGTTTTCAAATTTAGTGGAATATAGATTTTTAAAGTAATGTCCGAATATTTTCTGGATCTCCTCAATGTCTGTTGTTATTTCTCCCTTTTCATTTCTGATTTTGTTGATTTGTGTTCTTTCCCTTTGCCTTTTAGTTAATTTGGCTAGGGGTCTGTCTATTTTGTTGATTTTCTCAAAGAACCAACTCTTGGTTTTGTTGATTCTTTGTATAGTTCTTTTTGATTCTAAGTTTTTGATTTCAGCTCTAAGTTTGATGATTTCCTGTCTTCTGCTTTTCTTGGGAGTGTTTGCTTCTTTTTTTTCCAATTCACCCAGCTTAGCTGTTAGTTCACTAATATGAGCTGTCACAATTTTCTTTTTGAAAGCACTTAGTGCTATGAACTTTCCTCGTAGCACAGCTTTCAATGTATCCCATAGGTTTGGGTATGTTGTGTCTTCATTGTCGTTGGATTTTAAGAAGTCTTTGATTTCCTTCCTTATTTCTTCCCTGACCCAGTGGTCATCCAGTAAGGAGCTGTTCAATTTCCATGTGTGTGTAGGCTTTCTGTTGATTCTTTTACTGTTGAAGACCAGCTTTATTCCGTGGTGGTCTGATAAGATACAAGGTGTTATTTCAATTTTCTTGTATCTACTGAGACTATCTTTGTGACCAATTATGTGGTCGATTTTGGAGAAGGTTCCGTGGGGTGCTGAGAAAAAGGTGTATTCCTTTGTGTTTGGGTGAAACGTTCTGTAGATATCTGTTAGGTCCATTTGTTTCATGATCTCTGTTAGACTCAATATTTCTCTGTTTGTCTTCTGTCTTGATGATCTGTCCTTTGTTGTGAGTGGGGTGTTGAAGTCTCCCACTACTAATGTGTTGTGATCGACGTGCGCTTTAAGTTTTAGAAGTGTTTCTTTTACGAAAGTAGGTGCCTTTGTATTTGGGGCATAGATATTCAGTATTGAAATTTCCTCTTGATGAATATTCCCTTTAATGAGTATATAGTGCCCTTCTTTGTCTTTCTTCATTAACTTCAGTTGGAAGTCTGTTTTGTTTGATATTAGGATGGCTACTCCAGCTTGCTTCCTGGGTCCATTTGCTTGGAAAACCTTTTCCCAACCCTTTACTCTGAGGCAGTGTCTATCTTTTGTAGTTAGATGTGTCTCTTGTATACAGCATATGGAAGGGTCTTGCTTGCGGATCCACTCTGTAAACCTATGTCTTTTTATTGGGGAGTTGAGTCCATTGATGTTGATGGATATTAGTGACCTGGGGTTGTTATTTCCCATTAGTTTGGTATAGGCGATGGTTCTGTTCCTCTTTTGATTTAGTTGCTAATGGGTTTTCTATTCCCTTTGTTTTCTTGGGTTGAGTTTTCTTCTCTGGGTTGGGATTTTCCTTCTAGGATTTTCTGTAGGGCTGGGTTTGTGGGTAGATATTGTTTAAATTTAATTTTGTCATGGAATATCTTGTTTTCTCCATCTATGTTGATAGAGAGTTTTGCTGGGTAAAGTAGTCTGGCTAGGCATCTATGATCTCTTAGGACTTGTAGTATATCTGACCAGGCCCTTCTAGCTTTTATCGTTTCTGGGGAGAAGTCAGGTGTAATTCTGATGGGTCTGCCATTGTATGTGACTTGACCTTTTTCTCTTACAGCTTTTAATATTCTTTCTTTGTTCTGTACATTTGGGGTTTCAATTATTATGTGGCGAGAGGAGTTTCTTTTCTGGTCTAATCTGTTTGGTGTTCTGTATGCCTCTTGGATTTTTATTGGCATCTCTTTTTTCAGGTTTGGGAAGTTTTCCTCTATGATTTTGTTGAAGATATTTCCTGGACCTTGGAGTCGGGAGTCTTCTCTTTCCTCTATACCTATAATTCTTAGGTTCCGTCTTTTCAATGAGTCTTTGATTTCTTGGATGTTGTGGGTGAGAGATTTTTTAGCCTTCTCATTTTCTTTGGATGATGTACTGATTTCTTCCACTGAATCTTCCATGCCTGAGATCCTGTCTTCCATCTCTTGCATCCTATTGTTGATACTCACATCCGTAGTTCCTGTTCTCTTTCCTTGGTTCTCCACTTCCTCTTTTAACTCTGACTGTGTTTTCTTTATTGTTTCTATTTCTATTTTCATGTCTTGTATGGTTTTGTTCGTTTTGTACATTTCCTTCTCCAGCTTGCTTGTTTTTGTATGAAAATCTTTCATGGCCTTTTCCTTTTCCTGTTCAAGCTCTGTCACCTTGGCTTGGAGCTCTTTAATGGTGTTGTTCCTTGTTTTGATTTGTAGAATTGTGGTTTCCTTGAATTCCTTCATAGATTTAAGTTCTTCTTGCAGGGACTCTATCACTTTCCATACTGCAGAGTTGTCAATGTTTTCATGTGTTTCTGTTGGTGTGTGGTCATCCGAATTGGATGAGCTAGGGTGTTTCTGCTTTGTTGTAGTCATAATTCCTTGATTTTTATTTTTTTTTGACCTTTCACCATTGGATGCATTTAGCTGTCTGTTTTCTGTGTTTGGAACCACAGTGGATGATTTGGTGCAGGGGACGAGTTACTTGGCTATCTGTCTTTGCTTACAGGGGGATTTCAAGGTCACTGTGATTTTAATGGCCAGAGGCACTGTGATCTGGTGCAGCGTATTCCCAGGTTGTGAGTAATGAACCAGGATTGTTTCACTGCTCCCAATTCAGACTTCTCTATGATGCACTCTGAGTTATCAGCCTGTAATGGTTCTGATGATATGGGCCTGTTTGCCCAGGCACAAATTCTGTGGGCTTTGTTTGTCTTCCCGGAGGCTGACAGGGTCTGGCTCCACACCTGATATGTCTGGATTTTCCAGGATACAGCTATGGACCCGATTTCTGGTTTCTCTCTAGTCTTCTCGCCACAGGGCTGGACCCTGTGTCTAATTCCCTTCTTGTCTGCGCCGCCACGGTCCCGTGGGTACCCCAAGCCCCAGATCCTCCAGCTGCCTGAGTGCACCTCTCATCCCAGCAGCTCCGCCGTGGGTGCACGGACCCCTGGTCCCACCCACGCCTGTCTCTCTCCCTAGATGACCTGCCGTGGACTGGCGGGAATTTGGCCCTGCCAGCAGTGCTCTCTCCCCAGCTGCGCTATCCTGAGTGTGGGAGATTTGGCCGCTCCCGCCTGCTTTTGTGTTCCCTGCTTCCTGCGCTCTCTAGGAACCTCCCGCCCTCCGCTTTACAAGCGGCTGCTGCGGACCACCCGCTGAGCCCCCTGTTTGTTCCTTGCTAAGGCTTCCACTATCTCGCAACCTTTTCTAAGTGGGTATAAGTTCAGCCTGATGTGTGGGGAGCCCAATAGGCCAGCGATCTATGGCCAAGTGGACCCTGATTCTGTCTGCTGTAAGTTGGGATCGATCTTACCAGGCGCCTCTCCAAATGGGAGTTCCTGAGTCCCCGGTTTAGTGGCCTCCGTGTCTGTGAGAGATGGGGAGAGCCTTGCCCTGGGACTTTTAACAGTCCCTTGGGAGCTGTGAGCGTTCCCGGGGGGGGTCTAGCCCCTCCGGTTTTTGCACAGTGCCCAGTAACTCTGTGTTTTTTATGGCTCTTTTTTCCCCGCATTCAGAATGCGTCAGTGTAGGTCGCCGCCATCTTCGCTCGCCCCCATAAATAATCTAATTTTTTATTTTTTATATATTAGTTATATTTTTTCTATTTTTTTGTCTTTTTTATCTATTGTATGCTCATTGCTTTGTTTGATTAGTAGTCCTCTCTCCTGGGCAACGAGACACTTTTCACTGATGGTACTGCTTCGTAGATCCCCAATGAATGAAGAGGCTCTTGGCTCTCATACGACCTCTCAACTGAGATGAGGGACTGTTATATAAGTACACCCCACCCAAGAGAAATGGGATGGAAGGGTTAGAAGGTAAAGAAAAAAAATGAAATGTGATGTTTCAGCCTTTTACTACTAATTGTCATAAACTGTTTAGGACAATTAATAAATGCAAACTAATGGTTATGCAAGCCAGTCATTCTGTTAGGTACTATGACAGCCTATTATAGTTACTTGCTAAGCTAATCAGAAATAAACCTGCCAAGAGACAAGCAACATCTGCTTACCCTAACATAAGAGATAGATAGGGCCTCTTCAAAAACCTCAAGAGATCTGCAGAATATGGCATTCAAAGATGTTTTCATAACTTTAGATTTTTTTATATCAAGACATATCAACTACTAACAGCACCCCCTATTCTCCTCCAAGTAGAAGATGAGCATCGAAGAATCTCCAGTGGGAGATGATTGAATTAGTCACAAGCCAATCTCTTGGTAAGAAAAGCCCCTTGCTCCAACTGTAGACAGAATGCTGTCCAAAAAGGACAAAGCCTGGAAGCAGTTAAGTCGACAGCCTAGCTCTGCCAAGACAGGGTAGGCAAGTCCTTCATAACCCCTGCTCTACAATCAATGTCTGTCAGAGAAACGGGGCCAAATGACTGAAGATCGATGCTGTAATGTATGGAGAGAAAATGGGAACTGTCCAGGCAGTCACTGGTATGTCATTTCTCAGTTTGGGAAACTGCAAACCCTGTACTTCCTATAAAATCAGATATATTTATCCCTCTCAGGTCTTTGAGGTGGTTGAAGAACAGATAGCTAGAGTCTCATAATTAAATTTTGAGGTGTTTAGGAGTCAAGAGAGTGTTATAGATATAAGAAGATACTTTTAAAATTGTGTTGCAAGTTAGTATGAATGTTGAGTCAGATATAGAACTTTAAACTCATGGAGATGTTTAGATAGTAGAATGTTAAAGTCAGGTACCAAATACATATGGACTGGTCATTGGGAATGTACGTTAAGCCATATAACCCTCATAACTGTGGCCTAATTACCTCTGTTGTACTGTATTGTATTTATTATTATAAGAGAAAGAGCCATTTGTTGGACTGAATGGGGATACTGTAGGGGGAAATAAGATATACCTTAAACTTAAAAGAAAAAAATGGGAAGAGAATGGGGGGTTGAGGATGGGAGGTTGGGACTGGAGGGGGAATAGGCAGGGGACTGCAATTGAGATGTAACTTGAAGAAATAAAAAATAAAGGAAAAAAAAGAAAATTTGTTTGTGTAAGTATATACCTGAGGGTGAATTATGAAGACTTTTAACCTAACACCAGTTTATGTTCGGCAAGATAAAGCCCCTGCAGGCTTTCTCTTGCCCAATGACAAGCTTGACACTAATGCAGCCATCACCAATTGGAGATTCTTTGATGTTCATTATCTACTTTGAATAAAATAGGGGGTGTTGTCAGGAGCTGACATGTCCCAATCTCAAAAAAAAATCTTAAGAAAGTATCTTTGAATGCCATATTCTACAGATCTCTTGATTTTTTGAAAACCACTATCTATCTCCATATAATTGAATAAGCAAATATTGGTTGATCTTAGCAACTTGATTTCTGATTTAGAAAACATCTGTGATACACTACTCTAGTCTATGTGTATGTGTATGAATGAAATGTTGAGCCAGCTTCCTGCTCCTGCTGCCATGACTGCCTGCAGTCCTGTCTCCCTGCCATGATAGATTCTAAACCTCTAGAATAACAAGCCAAATAAACCTTTTCTCTTCTAAGTTGCTTTGGGTTGGCCATGACATTTTATCACAGCAGCAGAAAAGTAAAACTTGTATTCATTAGCCTAAATAAATTATAACTATAGTTATTAGTAACATTAGATTTATTTACAGTTATAGATAGAAAAAACATAGACTGAAGTCTTTAAAACTAGATATCACAGAGATAAAATCTCACAATTATAATTAACTAGTCTGTTAAAAATCTTGACATGATATACTTGCCTAATCAGCCTTAAGAGAAAGCACTTAAAATATTGCATCTTCTGTTCTCCATATTTTACAGATATGGTTCAGTACATTTACTACAGTAAACTCCAGATACTAACTTGTGTTGAGTGACTCAAATGAATAAAATATTGTAGTAAACTCAAGTAATCCATTTTAAAAGTAATTCAAGACATGATACTATTCTTTCAACTGTTGAAAATATTTTCGTGATACATGATAAAGTTCTACATGTGAACAATATCACTGAGTAATTATAAACAATATTATGGGAGTACAGAATGATATCTTTTTCATTATCAGAATATAAGTAGATTCATTTTTAGGTAATATCTGAAGGGGTAATAAGTAGAGTTAATACCATGTAGAATAAATAAATTTTAGGTAGTGACTGTGAAATGAATAATTAATGAACTGATGCAAAGTAAAACAAAATGAACAAAGTAAGAAAATTAAGTGAAAAATAAGAGCATATTATAAATTATAGATTGGTCAATTTATTGACTAGATGAAAAGATACTCATAATTGCTTTGTTATCACTGATGTCAAACTAATTTCTCAATGTACATTTTTAACAGTCACACAATAATGTTTGCGTATGATTGTTATTACAAGGGCCTGGATATGTCATATAGTAGTCTAGTCAGTAGATGAAGGGAGTAGTTATAATATTAAGACAATGAGATTGAAGCTCACAATTAATAATTTGTCATTAGGACCTGAAAGGTAAGGATGGACAAAAGGTACATCAACATAATTTTATTAATGTTCTCTAATCATCAGACAGATAAATGTTTTCTAAGAAGTTAAAAAAAATGTGTACTTTCATATCTATTGAGTCTTAGTTCATTATCATGGTCATATTTTATATAAGGAATGTAATTATTGATAGTTTTATGGATTAAAAAACTTGAGTGCATACAAGATAGCTAGTATTTTTAACATAAATTCCAAGTAGTACAGTTCATTAAAAATATGAGCTGTCATTAGTATGAGAATAAATGTAAACGTGTTTTATACATACACTCTTCTTTACTCTTCTTTAGACTTTTTACATGACTATTCCTAGCATTTCAATATCTGTTGCACAGATTGATAGTAAATTTCAAGATTAGGTCCCTATAATTTCCCATATTTTATAAATTTTATTCAAGACAATTTGAAAAAATTATCAGCTCAAAGAAATTGAGTAAAATAAAAACATACTTTTCCTTTTTGAATGTGTGTGTATGTGCATTTTGTTTTTAAAATTATTGCCTATAATATTAGCATAGCATAACGTTACTATGGAATAATATATGTGATCATAGAAAACTCCATGTATTTTCTGATATGGGAGTGCAAGCTTGTACAACCACTATGGAGATCAGTCTGGTGATATCTTTTTTTTAAGACTTGGCTGAATGTCATTTTATTTTTCTGAATAAGGTGCCCTCTGTTCTTCTTGCCATATCCCTAAAATAACTGGTAATTTAGATTTACTGCTTATTTTATTTATTCCCAGGTAGAATTCATAAGACATTTATAGCGCTACTAAAGTCTAGAAGTAGTTTAAACGATTATACATATTAATTAATTTAGCGTAGACCAACTGGGAAACTATCAATAACAATATTCTTTTTTTCTTATGAATGACTTGTTCACCTAGAGGAACAAAGTTTGTGACTGGACATATCTGGGATTTTAACACAGGCAACCTGGCCCTATGTTCTTTTTTTTCTTTTTTAATATTTATTTATTACTTCAGGTTACATCTCCATCAACTGTCCTCTTTCCACCCCTCCCAGTCCCAACCTCCCAAACTCTACCCCCTATCCCTTCCATCCCACTCCTCTGGAGTGGAGTGTCCTTACATAACAGTCCCCTACCCCAGTTCAGCAGTCATATGAGGGCCAAGAGCCTCCTCTTACACTGGGGTCCTCCAAGCCAGCACCATTAGGGCAGAGTATCTCATTGACAGGAAAAAAAGTCTAAATTCATGTTCCCTTTGGTGCATTGGTTATAGTATATACACATGCTGACGAGGTTGTGGAGAAAGGAGAACCCTCTTCCATTATTGGTGGGAGTGTGAGCTTGTACAACCACTATGGAGGTCAGTCTGATGATATCTTAGAAAACTTGGAATAGCTCTGCCTCAAGACCCAGCCATACCACTTCTGGGTATGCATCCAAATGATTCTTCACCAAACCACAAGGACATTTCCTTATCTATGTTCATAGCAGCCTTATTTGAATAGCTAGAAACTGGAAACAACCCAGATGTCCCTCAACGGAGGAATGGATAACAAACAAACAAAACTGTGGTACATCTACACAATGGAATACTACTCAGCCACCAGAAACAACAAAATCATGCAATTTGCAGCCAAATGGATAGAACTAGATAAGGTCATCCTGAGTGAGCTAACCCAGACTCAGAAGGATGCACATGGTATCTATTCACTTATAATTGGATTTTAGCTATATAGTACAGGATAACTATACTAACAATCAATGCACCAAAGGGAACAGGAACATAGATTTTGTTTCCTGTCAATGAGACACTTTGCTCTAGTGGTGCTTCCTTGTAGGTCCCTAGTGTATGAGGAGGCTCTTGGCCCTCATATGACTGCTGAACTGGGGCAGAGGACTATTATGTAGGGACACTCCACTCCAGAGGAGTGGAATTGAAGGGATAGGGTGTAGAGGGTAGGAGTGTGGGACTGGGAGGGGTTTAAAGAGGGCACTTGTATTGAGATAGAATCTAAAGTAATAACTAAACATTATAATAATCATCATCATCAATCTCTAAACCTCATCTGCTATAAAATAGTTGCCCTCAGGCAGCGGCAGTTAAAGATAACTCTGATCAGTACTGCTAAATTTAAATAAAAAGCTTATCCCCGATTTATAGGAAATGCTTTATATTTCTCTCCATTTAGTTTGATGCTAGCTACCAGCTTGATGTATATTGTCCTTATTATTTCTAGGTATGTTCATTGTATGCCAGCTCTCTCCAGGACTTTTAGCATGAAGGGGTGTTGGATTTTGTCACATGCTTTTTCAGCATCTAGCAAGATGATCATGTTTTTTTTTCTTTCAGATTATTTATATGGTGGATACATTGCTGAATTTTCATATGTTGAACCACCTGTGCATTCCTGGGATGAAGCCTATTGCTCATGTTGTATGATAATTTTTATGTATTCTTGGATTCGGTTTGATAGTAATTTATTAAGTATTTTTGCATGTATGTTCATGAGGGAAATTGGTCTGAAACTCTCTTTCTTTGTTGGGTCTTTGTGTGCTTTAGGTATCAGGGTGACTGTGGCCTCATAGAATGAGCTTGGCAGTGTTCCCTCTGATTCTATTTTGTGGAAGAGTTTGAAGAGTATTGGTATTAGCTCTTCTTTGAATGTCTGGTAGATTTCTGTGCTGAAACCATTTGACTCTGGGCTTTTTTTGGTTGGGAGACTTTTAGTGACTGTTTCTATATCCTTAGGGGTTATAGGACTGCTTAAATTGTTTACCTGATCCTGATTTAACTTTGGTAGGTGGAATCTATCAAGAAAATTGTCCATTTTGCTTAGGTTTTCAAATTTTGTGGAGTACAGATTTTTGAAGTAAGACCTAAAGATTCTCTGGATTTCTTCAGTGTCTGTTGTTACATCTCTCTATTCATTTCTGATTTTGTTGATTTGGGTATTTTATATCTGCTTTCTCAATAGTTTGGCTAAATGTTTGTCTATTTTTTTGATTTTCTCAAAGAACCAACTGTTGGTTTCATTGATTCTTTGAATTGTTTGTTTTGTTTCTAAGTTGTTGATTTCAGCCCTAAGATTGATGATTTCCTGTCTTCTGCTCCTCTTCGGAGTGTTTGCTTCTTCTTCTTCTTCTTCTTCTTCTTCTTCTTCTTCTTCTTCTTTTTCTTCTGTTCTAGCTCTTCCAGTTCTCCTGCTAAGTTGCTAATATGAGCTGTCATAATTTTCTTTTAGAAGGCACTTAGTGCTATGAACTTTCCTCATAGCACTGCTTTCATTGTGCCTATAAGTTTGGGTGTGTTGCGCCTTCATTTTCGTTGGCTTTTAGGAATTCTTTGATTTTGTTCCTTCTTTGTTCTGACCCACATCTGTCAGAGGTCTAATATTCATAATTTATATAGAACTCAAGAAATTAAAAACCAAGAAAGCAAATAATCCAATCAAAAAATTGTGAACAGAGCTAAACCTAGAATTCACAAAGAGGAATCTCTAATGGTCAAGAGACACTGGAAAAAATGCTCAACATTCTTAATCATCAGAGAAATGCAACTCAAGACAACCCTGAGATTCAATCTCACACTTGTCAGAATGCCTAAGATAAAAAATTCAAATGACAGTACGTGCTGAGTAGGCTGGGGAGAAAAGGGAACACTCTTCCATTGCTGGTGGAAGTGTAAACTTGTACAATCATTATGGAAATCAGCCTGGTGATATCTTAGAAAACTTGGAATAAGCCTACCTCAAGACCCAGCCATACCACTTCTGGGTATTCATCCAAATGATTCCTCAACAATCCACAAGGATGTTTCCTCATCTATATTCATAGCAGCTTTATTTTTAATAGCTAGAACTGGAAACAACCCATATGTACCTCAACCGAAGAATGGATTAAAAAAAAAAAAAAACCTGTGAATTTACACAATGGAATACTACTCAGCTATCAGAAACAAAGAAATCATGCAATTTTCAGCCAAATTGATGGAACTAGAAAAGCTCATTCTGAGTGAGCTAACCCAGACTCAGAAAGATGCACATGGCATCTATTCACTTATAATTGGATTTTAACAATGTAGTACAGGATAACTCTCTTACAACCAACAAACCAAAAGGAACAGGAACGTAGACCTTGTTACCTGTTAGTGGGACACTTTTCCCTAATAAAGTTCCAGTGCATGAGGAATCTCTTTTTTTTTTTTTATTAAATACTTTATTTTTTTTCTTCAAGTTACATCTCAGTCACAAACCCTTCCCTATTCCCCCTTCCTGTCCCACCCTTCCAGCCTCTTCCCCCCAACAGCTTCCCCTATCAGTCCAACAAATGGTTCCTTCTCTAATAACAGTAAATACTATACAAAACAACAGAAATAAATATGCCACATTTATGAGAGTTAAATGGCCCAGTATACCTTCCCAATGTCCAGTTCATACATATTTGGCCCCTGACTTTAACTGTCTACCATCTAACCATCTCCATGAATTTAAAGTTCTGTAACTGACTTAGCTTTCATACTAACTTGCATCACTATTATAACCATCTTCTTAGATCTAGAACGCCCTCTTGATTCCTAAACAACTCAAAATTTAACTATGAGACTCTAGCTGTCTATTCTTCAACCACCTCAGAGACCTGAGAGGAAACTCTTAAAACTCATATGACTGTTGAACTGAGGGGGTCTAATATGTAGGGGCAACACACTCCTGAGGAGTAGAATAGGTGGGGGGGGGAGAGTGGGAGGGTGGAACCAGGAGGATTGGAAAGAAGGGACTGTGATGGAGATGTAACTTGAAGTAATAAACAAACAGAAAAAGAAGCTTATATTTGAATATTTTTATGTTATAAATATTTTCTACTAACAATATTTGAGTATTAAATTATTTTGAAAGATATGCACTGGTATTGTAAAACAATCAAGGCTGAAATTGAGGTTACAGTGTGCTGGAACTGTTTCTATTGACTCATCAAAGCATTGGATGACTATCTCTGAATCCACCTATAGTGAGATCAGATGGTGACTTAACTTCCACTAATCTCATTAACATATATTATATGGTGCTCTGTGTTGTGGGGTTTCTGTAACACTTTGATAAGCTCTGTATTCCTTTATGCTCTTGTGCTGATGTGGCCATTTTGGATTATGTTAATTGAATCTTCTCTCTGTAGTGGTGTTTGGCTCATAGAAATATGAGCAGAAGAACCAATGTTGGAATTGGTCTTTTTTCTTAAATCCTGTCCCTCCAGTTGGGTCATGAAGAGTTGGCTGTATATTCTATGTAAAATCATAACTCTTTTTCAGAATCTTTTCATGATCTAAGGTTTTGTAGGTTTCTATTGCTGTTTCTGTAGCTGTGTGATAGTTGAGATACGTTCTTATGTTGTTATACCATCTGTATATCAACAATGTCAAGCAATTTATTAAATAGATTATTAAATCATTATTTATTTATTTTATAAACTATGTGCTGTGATCTGGAAACTTTAGGAGCCAGTGTCCAGCGGGCTGTGAGCCAGTCACATGCACATGCTCTAAGGAGTAGCAGAAGGGTCTAGGGTTTACCTCCTCCTATTCTGTTCCCTTTTAGTGAATGAAAAGGTTTTTTTTTTCAATGAGCTCCTTTGTTCTTATGCTGCCTAATTCCATGTTGAAAATCCACATGGAAAATCACCCATCAAGAAAACTGCAAAAACTGTGAAAACATATGTAATATAAAAGGTTTACATCACATTATTACAGCAAAGTACACTCAATCATAACATCTCACAGGCATGTATAGAAGCCTGTCAGAATATAATATCTTTAAAAATATCACGTACAGTGGAAAGGTTTACATAAAATTTGTGAATGAGAAAATGTTGACTTAAATTTTCTTTTTTTTTATAGCCAACCAATTTATTTTATAATTTTTATAATGAGTGCAGTTCTTCTGTGTCAAGAATATTTTTCTGAATTGGTATTTTGTCCAAATCTTTGTTGCATTTTTTCCTTTATTTTTTATTTCTTCAAGTTACATCTCAATTGCAGTCCCTTCCCAATTCCCCCCCAGCCCCACCCTCTCACCCTCAAACTCCCATCCTCTTCCCTTTTTTTTTTAAGTTTAAGGTATATCTTATTTCCCCCTACAGTTTCCCCTTTCAGTCCAACAAATGACTCTGTCTCTTATAATAATAAATACAATACAAAATAACAGAGGCAATTAGGCCACAGTTATGAGGGTTATATGGCTTAGCATACATTCCCAATGTCCAGTCCATATGGATTTGGCACCTGAATTTAACATTCTACTATCTAACCATCTCCATGAGTTTAAAGTTTTACATCTAACTCAGCATTCATATTAACTTGAAACACAATTTTAAAAGCATCTTCTTAGATCTATAACACTCTCTTGACTCCTAAACAACTCAAAATTTAATTATGAGACACTAACTATCTGTTCTTCAACCACCTCAGAGACCTGAGAGGGATAAATATATCTGATTTTATAGGAAATACAGGGCCTGCAGCTTCCGTAAGTAAGAAATGACATACCAGTCGCTGCCTGGACAGTTCCCATATTCTCTCCATGTAGAGAGCTGCGACGTGCCGCGCCTTAAAGATGGCGCTGGTCTCCGCCTTCCACCAGCCCGACGGTGAGCGCTCTCGGTGGTAAACAAGTCCATTTTTGGCAAAGACCGCTGATCTGGCTTGCTTCCGCATACGTGGGCCTCTAAGATTGCACTACGTGGCTTTACTTGATTGGCTGTTCATTTAGTATTTAGCCTGTAGGTTGGGTCTGCCCGGGATTCGGAAGACTGTTTTCAAGGGACCTGAATAAACTGCTTGAGAAGAGCTTTTGCGAGTTGCATCGTTCTTGCCGGTCGAGAGGGACGCGACAAGTGGTGGCCCGTACGGGGAACCAGAAAAGACTCAGAACTCTTGCAGTCAGGGGCAGTGCACTGGTAAGTTCCTGGGATAAATCAGGACAATAAAGTTTCACGGTAGCGAACGCAAGGTAAAGTTTCGCGGATAATAGCGAACGTACGGTGAAGTTTCGCGGAGATAGTGAATGTACGGTAAGGTTTCGCGGAGATAGCGAACAAAAGATACAGTTTCGTGGAGAAGCTGCAAACTGAAAGTAAATTTTTAAACATGGGGTTGTCTGAGTCACACCCAATTTTTCTGGCTCTTCAGGAGCTACTTTTAGCTAGGAAATTGAAGATTAAGAAGTCTACCCTAGAAAGATTTTTGAATGAATGTGATTCCGTGGCTCCGTGGTTTGCGGTGTCCGGGAATCTTACGGTATCCTGCTGGGACAAATTGGGCAGGGACTTGGATTTTGCTTGGGAGCAGGGGACTCTGAAGCATGGAGTAAGACCGATTTGGAAAATGGTGAGGAGTTGTTTAGAAGACCAGAGGTGTTGTAATGCAATCAAAGAGGGAGAGTCAGCCTTGGAACTGCTGCAAGGGGAAAGATCTGAGCAAGTAGACAGTGAAAAGGAAAGTAACAAAGGCGAAAGATTTGAGCAGGCAGACAGTGAAAAGGGAGGCAGAAAGAAAGTTCCTCTCTATCCCGATCTTACAGATTTTAGAGATTTTAGAGATTTTGAGGACTCAGAGAGCACAGATTCTGAAGGAGAGCTACACGCTCTACTAGAACAGTTGGAGAGGACTGTTATAAGAAAAAAGGAAAAGAAAAAAGTAAAAGAGAAGGACACGCAGGCGGCAGTCAGTGTGGGAGGAGCCGCTGCTGCAGTCGGTGTGGGTGGAGCTGTTGCCATGGCGCCTGACACGTCAGCAGCAGTCGGAGTGGGCGGAGTCGTCGCTACAGCGCCTTCAGCCACGCTAGCGGCAGCTGGTGTAAACAAAGCCGTTGCCATTGCACCTTTAACTCCTCCTCCATATCCAGAAGCCACTCAGATAGATCAGCATGTTCAGTCACTGAAAGTAGGGAGATCTTTCTGCCCGGGGATGTGGACACAAGTAAGAACAGAATTACAGTTTGCTTATCCTGTATATCAAGACCCACAAGGGAACAGGTACGAGGAACCGCTTGATTTTAGGTGGTAAAATCTCTTGCAGAATCGGTTCGTACTTATGGTACTACCGCTTCTTTTACAATGGCTCAAGTGGAAGCATTAAGCAGACATTGTATGACTCCAAGTGATTGGAGTGGCCTGGTCCGCGCCTGCTTAAGTCCAGGGCAATACTTAGACTGGAAAGCTTTCTTAATTGAGTATGCTACTGAGCAAGCAGCCAATAATCAGAGAGATGGAAATCCAGCCTGGGATAGAGATATGCTGCTTGGGCAGGGGAGATTTGCCAATCAGCAGATAGGATATCCTATTCAGATTTATGAGCAAATAAACAAGATAGCTATCAAGGCTTGGAGATCTCTTCCTAATAAAGGGGAGGTGAGTGGGAACTTAACTAAGATTCTACAGGGCCCCATGGAGCCCTTTTCAGATTTTGTAGCACGAATGGTGGAGGCAGCAGGGAAGATTTTTGGTGACCCAGATGCTGCTTTGCCACTAATAAAACAGTTGGTCTATGAGCAATGTACCAAAGAATGTAGAGCTGCTATCACCCCTTATAAGAACAAAGGCCTAGAGGCTTGGATGAAGGTGTGTAGAGAGCTTGGAGGGCCGTTAACTAATGCTGGTCTCGCTGCCGCAGTAATACAGTTGGCCAAAAAAGGTGGAGGAAGTTCAGGAGTTTGTTTTAAGTGTGGCAAGATGGGACACTTTAAAAGACAGTGCCCCAGGGGAAGGAGTACAGAAAGTACAGGAAGTGTACAACGCCCCAGGCGGTCAGGGTTATGCCCAAAATGTAAAAAAGGGAACCATTGGGCTAATGAATGCCGTTCAGTGATAGACATCCATGGCCAGCCTTTATCTCAAGGTTACGGTGGCGCTCGTCCAAAAAACGGACAGTGGGGCCCACGACCTCAGGGCCCACAAATATATGGGGCAGTAGAGAATCAGGACAAAGAGCAGAATCAAGAGAGATGGCCAACCCTCCGCCATCCGAGAGACCGCGGAGAGCCACTGCAGGCTCAGCAGGATTGGACCTCTGCTCCACCACCAGACTCGTATTAACACCCCAAATGGGGGTCCAGTTAATTGAAACAGATTTTAAAGGACCCCTTGAACCTGGTACAGTTGGTTTGTTGTTAGGGAGGTCATCATCGGCCTTGAGAGGACTTATTGTCCATCCTGGAGTTATAGATCCAGATTATACAGGAGTGGTTAAGATCATGGTAGCCTCCCCTCGTGGTATAACGGCTATCTCTCCTGGAGATAGAATTGCTCAATTGATCATATTGCCGAGCTTACATGACCGCTATGCAGCAAAGGATAGAGAGAGAGGAAAAGATGGTTTTGGGTCCACGGGCACAGATTTGACTTTTCTCTCCCTGGATTTGGACCAACGCCCTGTCTTGGAATTAAAAGTTGATGATAAAAAGATCCTGGGCCTTTTGGATACTGGGGCTGATAGGAGTATCATAGCAAAGAAAGACTGGCCTTCAGGTTGGCCTGTACAAGCCTCTTCTCAAACACTTCAAGGCCTGGGTTATGCTAGGACTCCAGATATGAGTGCAAGGTTATTAAAGTGGCAGGACCAAGAGAACCACTCAGGAGAAATGCAGCCATATGTACTTGAGCTCCCTATCTCCCTTTGAGGAAGAGACCTTTTAAAGGATATGGGATTTAAATTGAGTAATGACTATTCTGATTCAGCCCAACGTATGATGCAAGATATGGGATATGCTCCAGGCTTTGGAATAGGAAAATATTTGCAGGGACGAAAGAGTCCCTTATCTGTACAGCAAAGACAAAAGAGACAGGGCCTGGGTTTTTCCTAGGGGCCACTGAGGAGGGTATTCCTATAACTTGGAAGACGGAGGATCCAGTATGGGTTCCTCAGTGGCCACTTTCCTCTGTAAAATTGAATGCAGCCAAAGATTTAGTGGATGAACAGATGTCTTTAAAGCATATAAAACCATCTGTATCTCCCTGGAATACACCTATCTTTGTCATTAAAAAGAAATCTGGAAAATGGAGATTATTGCATGATCTGCGTGCCATAAATCAACAAATGCAGATCATGGGCCCAGTGCAACGCGGCTTGCCGCTTTTATCATCTTTGCCAGCCTCGTGGCCCATTATAGTTATAGATATAAGAGATTGTTTTTTTCTCCATCCCTTTGTGTGCCAAAGATAGTGAGAGATTTGCATTTACTGTTCCATCCTGTAACCATGAGGAACCTGATCAGAGGTTTGAATGGGTAGTATTACCCCAGGGCATGGCAAACAGCCCCACTATGTGCCAACTATATGTGGGGGAAGCCATTGCTCCCTTGAGAAAGAATTTTCCAGATTTGAGATGTGTTCATTATATGGATGATATCTTACTGGCAGCTAAGAGTGAACAAATGTTAGATCGGGCCTATGAAGAATTAGTTCTATTATTAAAAAAGAAAAGGTTGTTTATTGCTCCTGATAAGGTTCAAAAGGAAAATGTGGTTGATTATTTAGGAGCGAAGGTTGGACCTGAAAAGATAATACCTCAAAAGATTGAGATAAGAAAAGATAATTTAAAGACTTTAAATGATTTTCAAAGGTTGTTAGGAGATATCAATTGGGTAAGAGGCTATTTAAAGCTACCAAATTATGAAATAAGACCCCTATATGATATTTTGAAAGGTGATTCAGCACTTAATTCTCCTAGGCAATTAACAGACGAAGCAAGAAAAGCATTATGTAAAGTGGAAGAAAGGTTACAGAGTGCCTTCCTAAAGAGATGGCAGGAAGGACAACCCATTGCATTGTGCATATTTGCCACCTATAGTCAACCTACAGGATTGTTATGGCAGGACGGACCATTATTATGGACCTATTCAAAGATTTCTCCGAAAAAATCCATAGAACATTATCCCACTGCACTTGCTGCTTTAGCCTTGAATGGTATCCAACAATGCTTGCAGTCTTTTGGAGTTGCTCCTGCCAGTATAATAGTGCCCTATTCCAGTTATCAAATTAAGATTTTGTGTGGCACTGTAGATGACTGGGCAATATTACAATGTAGCTTTGAAGGAGTGATTGATAACCATTACCCTAAGCATCCATTGCTATCATTTTTTAAGGAGCACCCAGTAATATTCCCTAAGGTTACTTCAGCAGTACCACTTCGAGGGTCACCAAATGTGTTTACTGATGGCTCAAAGACAGGCTGTGGAGCCTATTTGATAGAAAGACAAGAACCCGTGTTATGTCAATTTCAACCGGGTTCCCCCCAAATAGTAGAATTGAAAATAGTAATTGAGGTATTTAAAAAATGTCAATTTGCATTCAATTTGATTTCAGATTCAGTTTATGTGGTCAACGCAGTAAAAATATTAGAATTAGCAGGTCCTATTAAAAATAGTAGTACTGTATGTGCCTTATTACAAGAGTTACAAGTTTTAATCTGGCAGAGAAAAAGGTGTTTTTATATTCAACATATCAGAGCACATACAGGATTACCTGGACCATTAAGTGAAGGTAATGATAAAGTTGATCAATGGACCAGGATGGAATGCATTTTTTGGAGCTCATTCCTGGACCAAGCCAGACAGTTTCACCAATTATTTCATGTAAATGCAAAAACTCTACAGCAGAAATTCCATTTGTCTAGAGCAGATGCTAGACAAGTAGTTTTGGACTGTCCTCAGTGTGTGATTCATCATCATCCTCCCAATGTGGGAGTGAACCCTAGAGGGTTGATGCCACTCAAAATCTGGCAAATGGACGTTACCCACATTTCAGAATTTGGAACCTTAAAATATATTCATGTATCTGTGGATACCTGCTCAGGTATCATACATGCTACACCTATGAGTGGAGAAAAGGCTCGCAATGTCATAGGACATTGCTTAGAAGCCTGGGCTGCATGGGGAAAACCACAGCAGCTAAAAACGGACAATGGACCAGCCTATACGGCACAGTCCTTTGTCTCCTTCTGTAATCAGATGGAGGTACAGCTTAATCATGGATTACCATACAATCCTCAAGGACAAGGAATTGTGGAGCGTGCTCATCGCACCTTGAAAGAATGCTTGCAAAAACAAAAAGGGGGAATAGGCCAAGGCCGTACCCCCAAGGAGAGAATATCTTTAGCCTTATTTACTCTAAATTTTTTCAATTTGGATGCTCAAGGCCGCTCAGCAGCGGACAGACATCAGGATTCCCATGGTTCACCTAAAAACATGGTGAAATGGAAGGACATTCTGACAGGCTCTTGGCGGGGGCCTGACCCCGTGCTAACATGGGCGAGAGGGTCTGTTTGTGTTTTTCCTCAGGATCAACAAGATCCAGTGTGGGTGCCTGAACGCCTTGTGAGGAAGATTCGTCATGAAGACCTTCCTAAGGATTCTGGTGATAGTAGCAGTGAGTATGTCAGGAATGACCGAGCCGAGATGGGGGATCCTGTCGATATTCCCAAAGCCGATGCCTGTCAGACATGATGCAACTGTGTTTCCACGCTTATTTAGCAGTAATAGAAGCTTAGGCTTACCCTACCTTCCCTTTGATGATCAGAGAAGCCCTATAGAGGGTAATAGAAATGTCAGCTTGAAGGGTAGTTTGTGCTTTTTAATGAGCTTCAATAGGTCAGATGATACAAAATGCATTAAATTGTCTCAGCAGTCAGCAGATTTTTTACCACAACTGAGGTTTGGAGGTAGGAGTGGTGGTTTGTTTTCAGGCAATGGTTCTCGCCTTGAAGGATGGTGGCCCACACGAGTCTCTGACCGGGACCCCCCCAGACAGCCACGCTGGGCACCTTTTTGTAGAGGATCCACAGGAGAGGAAGGACCTTTTCCCTGGACTGGATGTCAGGAGCGCAGAGCAGTTTGGGTTCAACAAGATTATTTTTCCTTTAGCCCCATGATTAGTAATGTAGTGAATAAGTCTTGTACAGGAATGCTTGATATATCTACTAGGGATCCTCAGCAGACTGCCACCAATCCTTTTGATTTGTGGCTTTTGTGTGGAGTAAATGGAAGTTGCATGGACTTGGGACCTGTCATTATGCTTGGAGGAGGAATTTATCAAAGAGGTAATTTTTCTCTAAGGTCTGCTACCAAATTGGATTTTTCTAGCAGTAGTGGCTCTGGTACTTGGAATTCTTTGCTTCATTCTTATCGCAACAAGAGCTTTTCAGCTTCGCCAGTATGTCTCTGGCCTCCTTTTCTGTGGATTGTAAGTAATGGGAGTGCATCCTTAGGTGAAGAAAAGTTAGTATGCACTCCAAGTACATGTTTTTATGCCCTATGCTGGAATGCCACAGCCTTTCCTGTGGCTGTGGTGACTAGAATGCCTCGATATGTACCAGTTCCTGTAGAGGCTCCTAATACCATGATGCTATTCAGGTTTAAAAGAGATTTTGGCATCACTGCAGCTATTGTTACTGCTATCACTATTGCTGCTGTGGGAGCTACTGCCTCAGCTATTGCCTTGTCTAGTTCTATACAGACTGCCAATGCCCTGAATAACATCTCAGCCACTGTGGCACAGGCATTGGATACTCAGAACTCTATGAATTCTCATCTCAAAGGAGGTCTTATGATAGTTAATCAACGCATAGATTTAATACAAGAACAGATTGATTCTCTTTGGCAACTAGCACAATTGGAGTGTGAGTGGAAAATGCAAGGTTTGTGTGTTACCTCCGTACAATATCAAAATTATACAAAAGCTGCTAACTTGTCCAGACAATTGTCAAAGTTCCTCTTACAGGATTGGTCGGCTGAATTTGAAAATTTGATGAGAGAGCTGAGAGCAACAATCATCCACATCAATTCCACTCGGGTGGATCTGAGCCTGGCTACTGGCTTGACTTCCTGGATACAGACGGCTATGGATCATCTTAAGGAGTGGGCGGGTGTAGGCTCTTTGGCGATACTAATGATGCTAGCCTCTCTGGTTTGCCTATGGTGCATCTATAAAATGAGAGCCACACAAAAGCGTAATGCAGCCATGATTATACAAGCCCTTGTCGCCATTGAGGCGGGCCAGTCCCCTCAGGCATGGCTTGCTGCCATGAAGTAAATCTTCACTAAGCATAGTCCCTGCCCACTGAGGAATTCGTTCCACGGATATTAGGGTCTGGTAAGTCAGTGACGGAGTTGATGGGTAAGTCTCGGCCACCTAAGACAGGGCAGTCCCGAGTGGGGAGGCTGACCCAGAGACGGGTAAGAGTTTGAGCACCGCCCTCCTACAGGCTCAGGCCCACCGTGAGATCCCCAAATAAGGGGATTACGAAACCTTTCCAGGGACTTCTACCAACTTTAGAAAAAATAAAAAAGGAGGAACTGTAGAGAGCTGCGACGTGCCGCGCCTTAAAGATGGCGCTGGTCTCCGCCTTCCACCAGCCTGACGGTGAGCGCTCTCGGTGGTAAACAAGTCCATTTTTGGCAAAGACCGCTGATCTGGCTTGCTTCCGCATACGTGGGCCTCTAAGATTGCACTACGTGGCTTTACTTGATTGGCTGTTCATTTAGTATTTAGCCTGTGGGTTGGGTCTGCCCGGGATTCGGAAGACTGTTTTCAAGGGACCTGAATAAACTGCTTGAGAAGAGCTTTTGCGAGTTGCGTCGTTCTTGCCGGTCGAGAGGGACGCGACATCTCCATACATTACAGCATCGATCTTCAGTCGTTTGGCCCTATTTCTCTGACAGACATTGACTGTAGAGCAAAGGTTATGAAAGACTTGCCTACCATGTCTTGGCAGAGATAGGCTGTCAACTTAAATGCTTCTAGGTTTTGTCCTTTTTTGACAGTGTTCTGTCTACAGTTGGAACAAATGGCTTTTCCTACCAAGAGATAGGCTTGTGACTAATTCAGTCATCTCCCACTGGAGATTCTTCAATGCTCATCTTCTACTTGGGGTAGATTAGGGGGTGCTGTCAGGAGTTGATATGTCTTGATATAAAAAAATCTAAAGCTACGAAAACATCTTTGAATGCCATATTCTGCAGATCTTCTGAGGTTTTTGAAGAGGCCCTATCCATCTCTTATATTAGGGTAAGCAGATGTTGCTTGTTTCTTAGCAGCTTTATTTCTGTTTAGCTTAGAAAATAACTGTAATAGGCTGTCATAGTACCTAACAAAATGACCTGGCTTGCATAACTATTAGTATGCATTTCTTAATTATCCTAAACAGTTTATGACAATTAGTAGTAAAAGGCCGAAACATCACATTTCATTTTTTTTCTTTACGCCCTAACCCTTCCATCCCATTTCTCTGGAGTGGGGTGTCCTTATATAACAGTCTCTCATCTCAGTTGAGAGGTCGTATGAGGGCCAAGAGCCTCCTCATTCATTGGGGGTCTACGAGATAGCACCATTTGTTGAAGATTCTATCCTTCCATTGTGCCGTTTTGGCTTCTTTGTCAAAAATTAGGTGGCCATAAGTGTGTGGGTCTATTTCTCGATCTTCATTTCGATTCCACTGATCTTCTGGTCTGTTTCTATACCGGTACAATGCTGTTTTTACAACTATTGCTCTGTAGTACAGCTTGAAATCTGGGATAGCGATACATCCAGATGTTTTTTTTTTTTTTTGTTTTTTTTTGTTTTTTTTTTATTGTACAGGATTGATTTAGCTATTCTGGGCTTTTTGTTGTTCCATATGAAATTGAGGCTAGCTCTTTCCTAGTCTATAAAAAATTGTGTTGGTATTTTCATACAAATTGCATTGAATCTATATATTGCTTTTGGTAGGATGGCCATTTGTATTATGTTGATCCTACCTATCCATGAGCATGGGATATCTTTCCACCTTCTAAAGGCCTCTTCCATTTCTTTCTTCAAGGGCTTGAAGTTCTTGTTGTACAGGTCCTTTACTTGTTTGGTTAGAGTTATCCCCAGGTATTTTATGGTGTTTCTGGCTATTGTGAAGGGGGTGTTTCCCTTATTTCTTTCTCAGACCATTTGTTTGTTGTATAAAGAAAGGCTTCTGATTTTTTTGAATTAATTTTGTATCCAGCCACTTTGCTGAAGGTGTTTATCAGCTATAAGAGTTCTCTGGTGGAATTTTGGGGTCACCTATGTATGCTATCATATCATCTGCAAACAGGGATAATTTGACTTCTTCCTTTCAAATTTGTATCCCCTTTATCTCTTTAGTTGTCTTATTGCTCTAGCAAGTACTTCAAGTACTATATTGAAGAGATATGGTGAAAGTGGACACCCTTGTCTTGTCCCTGAGTTTAGAGGAAATGCTTCAAGTTTCTCTCCATTTATTTTGATGTTGGCCACTGGCCTGCTCTTTATTGCCTTTATAATTTCTAGGTACGGTCCTTGTATGCCTGTTCTCTCCAGAAATTTTAGCATGAAGGGGTGTTGGATTTTGTCAAGTGCTTTTTCTGCATCTAGCGAGATTATCATGTGTTTTTTTTTTTCTTTCATCTTGTTTATATGGTGAATGATGTTGATAGACTTTTGTATGTTGAACCATCCCTGCATTCCTGGGATGAAGCCTACTAGATCATGGTGTATGATGCTTTTGATGTGTTCTTGAATTCGGTTTGCTAGTATTTTATTAAATATTTTTGCATCTATGTTTTTGAGGGAGATTGGTCTGAAGTTCCCTTTCTTTGTTGGGTCTTTGTGTGGTTTAGGAATCAGGGTGACTGTGGCCTCATAGAATGAGTTTGGCAATGTTCTTTCAGATTCTACTTTGTGAAAGAGTTTGAAAAGTATTGGTATTAGCTCCTCTTTGAAGGTCCGGTAGAATTCCGTGCTAAAGCCATCTGGCCCTGGGCTTTTTTTTGGTTGGGAATTTTTAATGAGTGTTTCTATTTCCTTAGGGGTTATAGAGCTGTTTAATCTGTTTATCTGATCTTGATTTAGCTTCGGTAGGTGGAATCTATCAAGAAAATTGTCCATTTCACTTAAGTTTTTAAATTTGGTGGAGTATAGATTTTTAAAGTAGGATCCAAATATTCTCTGGATTTCCTCAATGTTTGTTGTTATTTCTCCCTTTTCATTTCTGATTTTGTTGATTTGTGTTTTCTCCCTCTGTCTTTTAGTTAATTTGGCTAAGGGTCTGTCTATTTTGTTGATTTTCTCGAAGAACCAACTCTTGGTTTCATTGATTCTTTGTATAGTTCTTTTGTTTCTAAGTTGTTGATTTCAGCCTTAAGTTTGATGATCTCCTGCCTTATGCTTCTCTTGGGAGTGTTTGCTTCTTTTTTTCCAATTCACCCAGTTTAGCTGTTAATTCGCTAATATGAGCTGTCACAATTTTCTTTTTGAAGGCACTTAGTGCTATGAACTTTCCTAGTAGCACAGCTTTCATTGTGTCCCATAGGTTTGGATATGTTGTGTCTTCATTTTCATTGGATTTTAAGAAGTCTGATTTTCTTCTTTATTTCTTCCCTGATCCAGTTGTCCTCTAGTAAAGAGTTGTTCAATTTTCATGTGAGTGTAGACTTTCTGTTGATTCTTTTGCTATTGAAGTCCAGCTTTATTCCATGGTGGTCTGATAAGATACAAGGGGATATTTCAATTTTCTTGTATCTGTTGAGGCTATCTTTGTGTCCAACTATATGGTCAGTTTTGGAGAAGGTTCCTTGAGGCACTGAGAAGAAGGTTTATTCTTTTGTGTTTGGGGGAAACGTTCTGTAGATATCTGTTAGGTCCATTTGGTTCATGATCTCAGTTAGACTCATTATTTCTCTGTTTGGCTTCTGTCTTGATGATCTGTCCATAGTTGTGAGTGGGGGTTTGAAGTCTCCCACTATTAAAGTGTTTGGATCGATGTGCGATTTAAATTTTAGAAGCATTTCTTTTATAAATGTAGGTGCCTTTGTATTTGGGGCACTGTTGTTCAATATTGAGATGTCCTCTTGGTGGATATTTCCTTTAACGAGTATATAATGCCCTTCTCTGTCTTTTTTTATTAACTTCAATTGGAAGTCTGTTTTGTTTGATATTAGGGTGGCTACTCCAGCTTGTTTCCTGGGTCCATTTGCTTGGAAAACCTTTTCCCCGCCCTTTACTTTGAGATAGTGTTTATCTTCAATAGTGAGATGTGTTTCTTGTATACAGCAAAAAGATGGGTCTTGTTTACAGATCCATTCTGTAAGTCTGTGTCTTTTTATTGGCGAGTTCAGTCCATTGATGTTGATGGATATTAGTGACCAGGGGTTGTTATTTCCCATTATTTTGGTATAGCTGTTTGTCTTTTGCTTCTTTCTGTTTAGTTGCTGTGGAGGTTTCTATTTCCTCTGTTTTCTTGGATATAGTTATCTTCTCTGTGTTGGAATTTTCCTTCTAGGATTTTCTGTGGGGCTGGATTTGTGAGGTGATATTGTTTGAATGTGATTTTGTCATGGAATATCTTGTTTTCTCCATCTATGTTGATAGAGAGTTTTGCTGGGTATAGTAGTCTGGCTTGGCACCTATGTTTTCTCAGGGTTGTAAGACATCTGTCCAGGCCCTTCTAGCTTTTAAAGTTTCTGAGGAGAAGACAGGTGTGATTCTGATGGCTCTGCCATTGTATGTGACTTGGTCTTTTTCTCTTACAGCTTTTAATATCCTTTCTTTGTTCTCTATATATTTGGAGTTTCCATTATTATGTGGCAAGAGGAGTTCCTTTTCTGATCTAATCTGTTTGGTGTTCTGTAAGCCTCTTGGATTTTTACTGGTATCTCTTTCTTTAGGTTTGGGAAGTTTTCTTCTATGATTTTGTTGAAGATATTTCCTGGACCATGGAGTCGGGATTCTTCTCTTTCCTCTGTGCCTATAAATCTTAGGTTTCGTCTTTTCATTGAGCCCTTGATTTCTTGGATGTTGTGGGTTAGAGATTTTTTAGCTTTCTCATTTTCTTTGTATGTTGTACTGATTTCTTCCATTGAATCTTCCATGCCTGAGGATCCTGTCTTCCATCTCTTACATCCTATTTTTGATACTCACATCCGTAGTTCCTGTTCTCTTCCCTTGATTCTCCATTTCCTCTTTTAACTCTGACTGTGTTTTCTTTATTGTTTCCATTTCTATTTTCATGTCTGGAATGGTATTGTTCGTTTTGTACATTTCCTTCTCCAGTTTGCTTGTCTTTGCCTGGAAATCTTTCATTGCTCTGTCCTTTTTCTGTTCAAGCTGAGTCATCTTGGCTTGGAGCTCTTTAATGGTGTTATTCATTGTTTTGACTTGTAAAATAGTGGTTTCTTTGAATTCCTTCATAGATTTAAGTTCTTCTTGAAGGGACTCTATCACTTTCCATAATGTAGAATTGTCATCGTTTTCATGTGTTTCAGCTGTGGTGATGTGGTTTGGACTGGATGGAACAACGTTGCTTTCTTTTGTTGGAGTCATTTCACTCAGTTTTGTTTTTGTTTTTGTTTTTTTTTTTTTGGCCTGGGGCCTCTGGCCATGTGGAATTTTTTAGCTATCTTCTGGAATTGGGTCCAAAGGGGGCGCTTTGGTGTAGGATTTGAGCTGCCTTACTCCAACCCTATAAGTTGAGTCATTCAGCACCGCCTCCTAGGTGGAGACCTAACTAATCCAGGTGGTGGAGCTGTGTACAAGTAAGCTCTGGTTCCCTGGCGGAAGGGCCAGTACTACTACAAAAGTCCGATATACGACAGTTTCAAATATCTCGCAGTTTATCCAGGGTTGGTTCCCGTGGTGGGTAAATCTGTCCTTCACCCCCAATAGCCTTGCCGCTCCCACGGCTTGGAAACTGGCCAGTGATTTCACAGCAGTGGGTTCTGATCTGCAGTCTGTCTGAAGGCACTTTGCAGCCGAGCTGCGCTCACTTCCAAGGGTAGCAACTTTTTGCCAGATAGGTGGATGGTCTTTGGGAGACCTGGGGGTGCCCAGCAGGATGGGGATTATCTCTGCTTGGGATCTGATTCTGCCCACTGGATATTAGATTGGAACTTACCCAAAGTCTCTCCTGGTGGGGAATGGGGGGATCCCAATTCCCGGGTCCGTGGCTTCCTTGAGTGTTCAAGAGTGGGAAGGAGATTCCTGCCCAGGGACCCTCAGTGTTGAGATTTAGAAGGGGTCAAACTGTTTGTACGGCTTCCTGCAACACTCGTCTCCCTGTGACTGTTAACCCCAAAATCAAAATATGTCCGCGCAGGCTGCCACCATCTTGGATCCCCCTAAATTTTCTAATTAAAACCAGTGTTCTCATATACTGAAAATAGTAGTATATTTACAGCAAAATTAAAGGTTACTCATTTCTGTCTTAAATACATTTTCCTGTTGCTATAATAAAATATCATAACTTTTTAAGCAAACTTAAAAAAGGAAGGATTTTTTTTTGGCTTACACTTTTGGTTATGAAATATTCCTCAGTAACTAAGAAAAGTCAATAAGCCAGAAATGTAACAGGGATGTCCCTGCAAGAATGTTCACAAGGCCAATTGTGTGAAGTTATGAAGGTAAAGCCTATATTGCCCTGGAGACCCCAGGATTTAAAAACTGTGAGAATTGTTGGATACGTGCTAAGGAAAGCTGCAGGGAGTAGAAACATCCCAAGAGAAAGAATTGTGTAACAGTGGACAAAGCAGAACAAAGCCCTATCCCCAGTCCCTCACCTAACTAATAATCACCAAAATCCAGGCCTTAACTGGGCCTAGTCTCCCAGCTCTATCAGAGACCATCCTGAGGTGGATATACCCTACTCTACTAGAGACCTGTAGACTTGAGAGAATTCCAGGTAGGCTACCCACCCCCACAAACTTCCCCACTCTCTTACTATCACACTAATCCCATTCCTTCCTACTTGCTGTGCCCCAGCTTCCAACAGGGGCAGGGACACCCTGTGGTATTCTGATACACCAAGCAGGGTGGAAGACATCCTGGTAGCTGACAACCTATCAAACTGTCCTGCTCTTTCAGCTGCTTCCCAACCTGTCCCCAATCCCCCACCATTCTAGTTGCCGTATCCTAGCTCCCAACAGGTGTAGAGACAACTTGCTCTACCAGAGACTAGATAGTCCACAAAAAGCACAGTCTTCAATAAGGACAGGGATTCCTACTCTACCAAAAAGCATACAGACTGAGAAAAGTCCAGGTAGGCTGCCCACCCTCCAAACTCCCCAACTATCTCACTACTTTGGCATCCCCCCACCATATCCTCCATTCTCATGCCCTCCTAGTTGCCTTGCACCAGCCTCTAACTAGGTAAAAGACTCCCTACTCTACCAAAGACCAAGCAGACCAAGAGAAGTCTAGGTAAACCTAAGAAGTTCCTGACACAAAACATCCAGCAAATCTGGGTCACTATGAAAAGACCAAAACTAAGAATCATAGGAATGTAAAACGAAGACTCCCAACTCCAAGGCCTAGAAAAGGTTTTCAACAAGATCATAGATGAAAAATTTCCTAAACTAAGGACATGTCTATGCACATACTTTCATAACACCAAATAGATCAGACCCCAAAAGGAATTTCATTTGTCACATAAATATTAAGAGCAAAGTAGGATACTAAAGTCTGCAAGAAAAGATAGATCAAGGAACATATAAAAAGACATACCTATCAGATTTATACCTGACTTCTCAATGAAACTCTAAAAGCCAGAAGGGCCTACACAGATGTCCTGTAGACTCTAGGAGGCCACAGATTCCAGCACAGACTACTGTACCTAGCAAAACTTTCAACCATCATAGAAGAAGAAAATAAGATATCCCATCACAAAGCCAAATTTAGACAATATCCACAAATTCAGCCCTACAGAAGGTACTAGAAGGAAATATCCAAACCAAGATATTAACTACAACCTTGGAAACACAAGAAATAAATAAACTCCCACCATTAAAATCTAAAGAAGGAAAATACACACACACACACACACACATACATCACAATCACCATCACCACCAACCACGATCATCATCAGCAGCAAAATAAAATAACAAGAACTAGTATTTAAAGTCAATGGTATCTCTCAATAGCAGTGGATTCAATCCCCCCACCCCCCAAAAAAAGACACAGGCTGTAAGAAAGCATTCAAAAACAGGATAAATCCTTCTACTGCATAGAAATACACCTCAACATTAAAGATAAACATTACCTCAGAATAAAAGGCTGGAAAAATATTTACCAAGCAAATGCCATTATAATATTTAACAAAATATAAGTCCAACCAAAATTAACCAAAAGAGATTGGGGAGGACACCTCATACTCATCAAAGGAAAATTTACCAAGATGATGTCTCATTTCTGAAAATCTATACTCCAAACCCATGGGCACCCATATTTGTAAAAGAAACACTACTCAAACCTTATATCACACATCAAAGAGTGAGAAATTTTATTCCCTAATCCCACCAGTGGACAGTTTATCAAAACAAAAACTAAACAGAGAACTAATTGAGCTAACAGATGTTATGACTCAAATGGACCTAACAGATATCTATGGAAAATTTCACTGAAACACAAACGAATACACATTCTTTTCAGGACCTCACAGAACTTTCTCCAAATAACCACATATTCCATCACAAAGCAAGAGTCAACTGAAACCAGAAAGTTGAAATAACTCCCTGTATCTTATCAGACTACCGTGATTGAAGTTGGGTTACAACAAAAACAGAAACAATAGAAAGCCTCCTAACTTATGGAAACTTAACAACTCTATTTAATGGTTACTGGGTTAAAGTAGAAATTGATAAAGAAGTTAAAGATCATTTAGAGTTTAATGAAAATAAAGGCAGAACATGCCAAAACTTTTTGAGCACAATGAAAGAAATGCTAAAAGAAAAATTCATAGAATTAAATGCCTTCATAAAGAAATTAGAGAGATCTAGTAATAACAACAACAACGTTGAAAGCTCTAGAATAAAAAAGAAACAAAAGCACCTAGGAGGATTAAATGGCAGGAAATAATCAAACTCAGGGCTCAAATGAACAAAACAGAAACAAAGAGAACAATGCAAAGAATCAAAGAAACAATGATTTATGAAAATCATCCTAATAGACAATACCTTATCCAAACTAAATAGAGAGAGAGAATATTCAAAATCAGAAACCAAAAGGGGGGCATAAAAACAGACACCAAGGACCTCTCAAGAACCATTAGGTCATACTTGAAAAATCTGTTCTCAACAAAATTTGAAAATCTAAAATAAATGGACAATTTTCTTGATAGATAACTTACAAAAGTTAAAGCAAGAGCATATGAACAATTTAAATATACCTATTACCCCCAAGGAAATAGAAGCAGTTATTGATTGTCTCTCAATCAAAACAAGCCCAGGGCCAGATGTTTTTAGTGTAGAATTCCACCAGACTTTCAAAGAAGAGACAATAATAGTATTCTTCACATTATTCTACAAAATAAAAAAAGAAGGAATATTGCCAAATTTATTTCATTTGGCCACAGTCAACTTGGTACCCAAACCACACAAAGACTCAACAAAGAAAGGGAATAACAAAGCATCTTCTCTGATGAACATTGTTGCCAAAATATACAATAAAATACTTGCAAACTGAATCCAAGAACACATCAAAAAGACTATCCAACATGATGAAGTAGGCTTCATCCTAGAGATGCAGGGATGGTTCAACATAGGAAAATCTAGCAATCTAATCTGCCATATGAATTAACTGGAAACAAAGAAAAGAAAAACAAATGATCATCTCACTAACTGCTGAAAAAAAAACCTCTGATTAAATCAAACACTTCTTCCTGATAAAAGTTTTGGAGAAATTGGGGATTCAGGGCACAAATATAAGAATAATGAAAGCAACTCACAGCAAGTCAATAGACAACATGAAATTAAATGGAGAGAAACTTACAGCAATTTCCCTAAAATCAGAAATAAGACAAGGTTGCCCATTCTTTCCATAGCTATTCAATATTATAGCAAGATTTTTTTGGGCCAGCCAGTGGTTTAAATAAAGACACAGAGACTTATTAATATTTAAAAGATTAAGCCTATGACTAGGCAGTCTGTCAGTAAGCTCATCTAAATTATTCTCACCACTGTAGCCCAAGAACTGCCATGTGACTAGTTCTTTACCTCTCTGCTGAGACCTGAATGTCTGTCATTCCCCATTTCCATGTCCCAGGTGAATCATTCACATCAGCTCTCCTCTTCCAGAAACCCTCTTGCTCTACCCAGAATATTTGCCTTGCCCCTCCTGCTGAACCACTGGTCATCAGATATTCTTTATGAAACACAATCAATCTAGTTTGCCTTACGCAGTTGAGTAAGGACTAAATATTTGTGAAATATGATACTGTTAAAGAGCCATAGCTCTCTGTGGGTACAGAATTAACAATTAAATATAAAGAGACACACCTTCACACAGTACACCCAAACACAATATATTACTTGAAATTCCAGCTGAAGCAATAGGCAATAAAGGAGTTCAAGGGGATAGAAACTGGAAACAAAGATGTCAAAGTTTCTTTATTTGCATATGAGAGTATACACAAGAAACCTCAAATATTCTACCAGGGAATTCCTACAGCTGTTAAACACCTTCAGTGAATTGGCTGGATAAAAGATTAACTTTAAAAAATTAAAATAAATTAACAAAAAGCAATACAAAAACAAAAATAGTAGACCTCCTATATATAAAAGACAAATGGACTGAGAAAGAAATCAAGGAAACAATGCCATTTCCAATAGCCACAAATAATATAAAATACCTTGGAGTAACTCTACGCAAAGAACTGAAAGACCTATATAACAAGAATTTCAAGTCTTTGAAGAAAGAAATTGAGGAAGATATTAGAATTTGGAATATCTCCCATAATGATGGATTGGTAGATTTAACATAGTAAAAACGGTCAACTTACCAAAAAATCTAAATTCCATCAAAATTCTTTACAGATCTTTAAAGAACAATACTGAACTTCATATGAAAAACAAAAAACAAAGGAGAGCTAAAACTATACAATGAAAGAACTTTTGGAGGTATCACCATGCCTAATTTCAAGCTCTACCATAGAACAATAGAAATAAAAGCACATGGTATTATCCTAATTGATCAATGGAATAAAATCAAATACTCAGACACACACCTATTGACATTGACTTTTGACAAGGAAGACAAAAATATGCAATGGAGAACAAAGAGTACCTTCAACAAATGGTGCTGGTCTAATTGTGTGGGTATGTACAAGAATGCAAAGAGATTCATATCTATCACCCTGTACAAAACTCAAGTCCAAGTGGATCAAAGACCTCAACATAAAACCAGATACACTGAACCTGACAGATGAACATTTGGACAATAATCTTGAACAAATTGACGCAGAAAACAACTTCCTGAACAGAACACCAACAGCTCAGACACTAAGATCAACAATAAATGACACCTTGTGCAACTAAAAGCCTTCTGCAAGGCAAAAGAAATCATCAATAGGACAAAAAGGCAGCCTACACAATGGGAAAAGATTTTTACCAATGCTACATCTGAAAGAAGGCCAATTTCCAAAATATATAAAGAACTCAAGAAACTAGACTCCACCAAAAAAAAAAAAATTCAACTAAAAAATGGAGTACAGATTTAAAGACAGAATTCTTAGCAGAGGAATCTCAAATGGCTTAGAAGTACATGAAGAAATATTCAACATCCTTTGCCATCAGGGAAATGCAAATCAAAATTACTCTGAGATTTCATTTTCCACCTGTCAGAATGGCTAAGATCAAAAGACATAGTGACAGGTCATGTTGGTGAGGATGTGAAACACTCCTTCATTGCTGGTAAGAGTGCAAACATCTACAATCACTTTGGAAATGCATATAATGGTTTTCCAGAAAATTGAGAATTGTTTTACCTCAATTCCTAGCTATACCAACCTTGGCATATGCCAAAATGACATTCCATCATACCACAAGGACACTTGCTCAACTATGTTCATAGCAGCCTTATTCATACTAGCAAGAAACTGGACAACCTAGATGCTTCTCAATCAAATAATGGGAAAAGAAAATGAGGGACATTTACACAGTTGAATATTACCCCCTGTTTAAAAAAAAAATGACATCTTGAAATTTGTAGGCAAATGAATGGAACTAGAAAAACTCATACTAAGTGAGGTAACACAGACTCAGAAAGACAAACATGGGATGTTGTAGAAAATGACTAAGTTATTTTATTTACAAATATTTAGATTATATTTAATTGGAAAGCAGTGGTTGTTAATCATTAACCAGCCATTATAAATGAGCACACAGACACCACATGGATTTTAACAAGCCTTGGCCTGAATTGAGCAATCTTGGCTCACCTAAACTAGCTCTTAATTCTGTTACCCAAATATGACCCCATATACACATACATCCCCTTGGTCTGCTATTCTCCACACTATGCCCATGTTCCTGCTCATGTGGAATGAGGTTCGTTTTTCTAACCCATGGTGTGTGTCCTCCTTCTTCCTGCTCTGGTTGGAAGAAACTAATCCTGTGTGTAAAATGCAGGGATCCTGTTCTAATCTCAAGAAGTCTGGCCTTCCTATACTGTTTATGCTTGTTTGTTTCCCTCTGGTTGGATGACAATGAGGATTCACATTGTTTTGGGAGGCCTGAACTGGTAAGCCACTCACCTCGTTTCCTGGCAAGGGGTTACACCTGACATCCATTGTAGCTCTACAATCCCGGGACCAGTGTTTACCTTTACCACAATGAGTACAAAATTCTGGAGACCTTAACCTTCCATTATTATTAAAAGCCATTCGTTCCCTTTTACGATCATGTTCTGCAGAGTCCAAGCACCTGTCATTTCGATTTCTGGAGGTTTCAGGCTTATGATATCTTTGGAAATGACTAAGTTCGCCATTTTTAAAGCACTCATTAAGACCCCTAGCAAGGGCTTTTGCTATATTAGTCTGATGCTCCTGAGAACCAATATCAGCTGTTTCTCTTATACATTCATCTACTGGGGCTCCTCGAGCTTTCAATGGTCTAATTGCCCTTTGAAATTCAGCATTTGCATTTTCATATGCCAAGGCATTTATCCAGTCCTGTCCCATCAGGGTTATCTACTTCTCTCTCCACAGCTGAAGTCAATCTCTGTAAAAAGTCTGAGAAGGTTTCCTGAGGACCTTGTGTTATCTTAAAAAATGAAGTAAATCTTTTTCCAGCCTCAGAAACAATATGCCAGGCTCTCACAGCTGTAACATGACATTGTTCTATCACAACATCTTTAAATTGAGTCTGTAACCATATGTCAGCATAAGGTCCCTCACCAAGCGTTTGGTTGGTTGTGACATTTATTTCCCTTGCCATATTTTGTTGCTCTAATTTTGTGGCTTTATGTCTCCACCATGTCAACCATTGTAATTGCTGGCTACCTTCTAGCACAGCTGTTATCAGTCCCTTCTAATCTTGGGGAATAATTCTATTTTGTATAGCCCAATTATTTAACATTTATTTAACAAATGATGAATGCATTCCATAAAAGACAATGGACTCCTTAAATCTTTTTAAATCCAAAATGTCTATTGGATGACATATTAAGTCCTGATTGAGTTGACTGTTATTATTATCAGGCCTAAATTGAAACATAGATGGAAAAGCTGATGGTGATAGTGTAGTACCATGCAGCTCCTCTGAGGGCACACTGGGTTTCACATTAACACCATTACCTACCTGGTTTTCTACTGGACACACAGTGACTGTGAAGACCTAGCTAAAAAAGAACTTGGCATTTTCTCAGTTACAGTCACCTGCCCTGGTAGATTTTTCTTAAGCTCCTCAATATGGATTTCTATACTTCTTAATTGTGTAACAAACTTCTTCCTTATTATAAACCAATAAAAAAAAAGAGTAAACAGCATAAAACATCCAGTCTGATATAAAAATCAGTGTAGAGGTCAGCAGCAAACATTGCCATATTGTCAACAACTGGCGTCATAGTTTCAAAATCGGCAGTTTTCTCTATAGTTTTGAAAATCAAATTACCCATAATGCCTTACCAACATTGGGCACCATTTGAAACTGCAATTTAATTATAATTTTTAGTTATTAGTAAGTATGAACTGTAAGATTAGGCTGGCGAAGCAGCTGGTGGCTTGGCAGAGGAGCAGGAAGCCTGGCAGGATATCAGGTGATGGGCCTAGCATGCCTTAACCATAGGCCTGATTTTTCTTGGGGAAAGAGCCTCGGAACAAGGGTGGCCTTCACCACCTGTAACCTAAACTCTGTTAAGTAATATAAGTTGTTATATTAGGCAGGTAGAATTACCAGCCTTGGCAGGAGATTCACCTGGATTCGACAGGAGTCTGGGAGTCTGACAGGCATGGATTGTTTGGACTGATGGCTTATAAGCTGCTGCAATCCTTTCTCCAATAATTAAATACACCACGACCTTTTAATGTTTTAATGCTTAGCCCTTAGCTGGACAGACTCTCCATTAGCTACTCTAAGTTAACCCAGGTCAACTAATCCCAAACCACCATGTGCCGTCCAGCATTCTCAAAGACGTCTATCTGCTTCTGTGTCTCCTGGAGGAATGAACTAATCCTCTGCATAAAACGCAGGGTTCCTGTTCTAATCTCAGGAAGTCCTGCCTTCCTATGCTTTTTCTCCCCAGCAAATTGGCCATCAGTGACTTTTATTAACCAATCTAGAGAATGCCTCAGAAGGGGTGGTAACCAGATCTCAGCATTAAAATCAGCCTATCAGAAGCAGTGGTATTAGACCTTATCCAACATCTTCCCCATTAAGTCTAAACAAAGGGCTCTTTTTATTAATAAAAATAAATATAACAATAAACACAATACAGTAACAATAACAATAAATACAATAAAACAGTACAATGAAAACAATTATGAAAACTAAAAGGTGTGACATACATTCACAATGTCCAGTCCATATGTATTTGACTAGTCAACAAGAAATATATTCTATTACATGTCTCTCTTGATTAGTTTAAGGATCTATATCTAATTCAACTTCCATCCTAACTTACATTATTAACTAAATCATCATAATCTAAAAACATCCTTTTAATTCCTAGATGGTTTAAAACTTATTGTGAGGCTATACCCATGTAGTCTTCAATCACAACAGAAACCTGAGAAGGATAACTATATATGATATGAAGTGTAGAGCAAGCAACTTCCAAAACTATGAAATGATAGATGACTGGCTGTCTAGACAGTCCCTAGTTTCTATAACATTGGAGCACCATCTTCAGCCTTCTGGCCAAGCATATCTCACAGATGTAGTTTTGGAGCAGGAAATAAGATTTGCCCATTCTGTCTTTGCAGAATCAGGCATTGATTTACCTGCACTGAAGTTTTGGTACATCTTGGGCCTGTATAGAGTCTGCTGAGAGAGCAGGGGTGTTTCTGCACAGTAGGAATTGTCTTCTGATAGAGATTTTCTTGATACTCATAATCTTCTTCCAGGTCCAATGGGATCTGTCAGGAGTTGACAGGCTCATGTTAAAGAATTTTTTAAATAATAAAAATACTTTAAATGCTATATTCTACAGATCTCTTGAGGTTTTTTGAAGACCATCTATCTATCTCCATTGAGTAAGCAAATGTTGCTTGTCTCTAACAACTTAATATCTGATTAAATTAGAAAACATCTGAGATTAACTAACTCAATTATTCTAATAAAATCACAAGTTTGAATGACCATAAACTTGCATTTCTTAATTATCCTAAACAGTTTGTGATAGTTACTGTCAAAAGGAACAGAACTTCACATTGAAATTTTCAGAATTACATGGGTAAAATACCTAATCAAAGTATAGCCTTAATTTTGTATCAATATACAAAGATCTATAGGAGTAACTCAATAATCTACCCTTTTTTCCTATCATTATCATGTCTATAACCTTAATTTTGTGTTAAGAGCAAGGATCTATAGGAGTAGATTCAATAATCTATTCTTTTATCTTAACAATTCTATATTATATATCCATATTCCCACTCATTTTTATTTTCAAGTCTTCTCCCCCTATATAAGAGAGAATATATAAAGGAGGATAAAGAAAAATAAAGAAATCCCTGAGCCTAACCTCCTATACCTTGCTCAACAAGACCATATAATAATTTGTAACTATTCCCTCTAAACAACATCTGTAACCCATCAAATGACCAAAGAACCATCCACCCCATTTTTTAGGAATGGGGCATTGCTCTATTAAAACTGCTGAATTGGAATGTAGAAAACCTGTTTGGAGGCACAATAAAATGGAAAAAAATGGTTAAGCAAGTTAATTGTAACATTTGTTGTCCAGTTTCTATGTACTCAGCAATTTGAATGTCCTGAGCAGTTTGTAGTCCAAAGCTGGACTTTGGGTAGGAAAGTTCAGGTATTTATTGAAGTACTGTCTGGTACAGTCTGTGTGGCTATACCTTCTTAGCAAGCTGTTAGAAGTTGTTCTGGATTCAGATTTTGGAGGAAACAGCTATTGAGGCAGTCTGTGAGCCTGGATCATTTGGGTTACTTGTCTGGTCTTCTTTGGACTCTGGTCCCATTGTTCTGAAAATATATAATTTCTCACAAGTAACATATAGTTCTACAATTACCAAAATGCCTTGGAGTTTAGGATTCACACATCAATTAAGGAATATTTTCTGTTCTTTGCTTGAATAGAAGAAAGATATTTGTAAGTCTCCATTCATGACATATAAAAGGATAGCATGTAATAGAATTATATATATGCTATATATAATCTATTTTAAATTGAAAATACAGCATAAGACTTTATGGAGTTTAGGTATTCTCCTCTATAGTTGACATAAATTTATTAATTGATTAAAACAGGTTTATTCTGTGTTGTTCTGGCTTTTTGTAGATTAGGTTGGCCTCAAACTCAAAAGGAACCTATCTGTCTCCATCTTTGTCTCCCACATTTTGGGATCAAAGTTATGCATTTATATATATACATACTTTCCTTTTTACCTTTCTTTGGAGATTTAATTTCTATGTGAATATATCTATCCTTACTGAGACAGGGTTTCTCTTTATAGCTTGAGCTGTCTTAATTTTCTCTGTAGAGCTCTGTAGATTAGATTGGCCTCAAACACACAAGGAACCTGTTTTTTTTCCTTGTGTTTTGTGTTCCCAAGTTTTGAGATCAAGGTATAAATTTATATAATTGAATTATACAATATCTGTCTAATCTATTAAACATTGGCAAATCAATTTCACTGGCCTTTTGCTAAAATGTCAAAGTATAAAAGGGTTTTGCTATGTTTAGAAGTAGGTTTGTCCTTAAGCAAGCCTTTCATAGAATAAGGACCAAACAGAATGTTACTATTAAAGCTCTTGAAAAATATGAATAGGGATATCATTGTCATATTTATGGTAACCAGGACACTGAGTTTATAGAACATACCATAATAACAAATATAAGAATATATATCTTTTATGTATATATCATATATATGTATCATATATCTTATATATATGATATTATATTGATATATTATATATATATGATATAAGATATATCATATATAACCTATCATAGCAATCTTTCCACCTAACATATGACAGTTGAGCAGCAGGTTTGTTGGAAATATTGACTTGTAACAGCAACTGATGCAGGTAGTGTTTGAAAAAACATTTGTCAGTCTTGAGTGAATCACAAAGTAGTGTAAAAAGAGTTAAACATCCACATGATAGCATGACTCCTCTTTATGTGAACTTATGTGCCTATGCTCTCACCCAAAGCCCTTGTTGTGCATCTCGTATTTATCTATAAAGTACAATATCAGAGTTCATGTACAAACTGTTCATTGAAATTTTCTATACTGAAAATGATAAGTCCGAGAAAGCAATGTGTGAGGAGTGTCCAGACCCATAACTCATAGATTCTGTTGTACTGTGAAGCAGTCATCACAACTTATGTCTTGAGGACACATTGAACACTAGGACTGTCCTCTGCCCTAGCATTCTGCCTTGTCATTTGTTATGTGACTAACTTATAAACTATTTACTAGGTCAGCTCATAATAATTTATGCCACACCAGGGCCCCAGGTGATTCTGTTGTTTAATTTAACAGGCATTGATGACATTTTTTCCAAGAAGGTACAAATTACATGTAGTACTCACTATTAAATATGCATATTTTCATAAACATCATATTACTTTTGATGACTCTTTAGAATTTTTGTTGTTGATGGAAGATACTACTCAAGACAAGGGGGAATAGTTTCTCTGTAAACATCTACTTCCCATACATGTCTTTCAGAACATGGTTATCAATGTGTCAGCTGCTTCTCTGATGAATGATATGGTTAGCGGGCAGCAATTTCCCAGTAGATATAATATTTTAAAAATTAACAAGGAGACAAATCTCAAAAGTAATAATGAAAAAATTCTTGTTTTTTTTTAAATCTCATTTCAAAGACTGAGTCTCCATTACTATTTTAAAATTAAAATACCTTTGGCCTTTCAACAAACAATGATGACCCATAGGATTCTTGTAACAAGTTTGAAATATTGAAGATAAGCCAAGGGCAGGGCCTTTAAACTGCCCAAAAGTGAGAAGTAGAATTGGTATCAATTTATGTTTTAGCTAAACCTCCTTATTTTATATGAATCCTGAGTTCTAGTTCACCCAGAGAAACCCTTAGCTGATTACAAATCTGAGCAAAATAATTTTCTCCTTACTTTGCATGAAGAATACAACACATTTTACAGCTCAGGACTCACTCAAACCATCCTAAGAGGAGAAAAATTTATCCATTCTTCAGTCACTGTTTAGTAGGAACAAGGGCTCTGAGAAGCTAGATCCAGAGGTGTTCATTTTATCCTCCAAGGTATATTCCTTTTCAGTGTATACTATTACTATTTAAAATATGTTTTTTATTTTAATCCTCTTCTTGAAAGATGCTAATTTTTACAGCATGCATGAGTCGTCATTTTCTCTCTTTGACTCAAACACACTGTCTTTGAGTCCACTTGGGAGTCAGTTTTTAAATTACTTTATTTGTGAGATCAAAAACCTGTAAAGGATCTCCTACTTTATCCCCAGGAAGTGTGCTATGAAGATAAACTATTGTATGCATATCCATAATGTGACACATGAAGATCTAAACAGATGCCCTTTTTAATAGTATATAGTCCTTGTGAAATATGTTAAATAGTTTGAATACTGTTGTTGCTGGTTGGATAAGGCAATTATTGTTTGTGTTTACCTGATTTAGTGTCATTTTATCCATTTATCCTTATTGTTGGTGTGGATCACACTTACAATTCACATCTGCTTGCATAAAGCAATGGTTTATAATAATCATTATATAAGGTCACTTTATTTAACTCAAGTTATTAGGTTCCACTAGTCTTGTTCCCAGGCAGGAGTGTGCCTCTGCATATATACACCAGTGAGTTGCACTATATACAATTCTGTACCTGTCATTTCTGCCTTTCAGTCTCTTAGGACCATGAAACAAATTCTCATGGTAAAGATGAAATATTACTTGGAACACATCGTGAGGAGCAACACTATTCATGTGTACTTACTTTGAGAGAACTTTAGGCTTTTCATTCCATTTTTATATCTTTTTATTAACCGAATTTGTCATCAATTTTTCTAATTAAGTGTAAAAGGCTTACTAATTCAGTAAGTTTTGCATTAAAAGAAGCATGCCTTTTAATCAGATTATGAAAAAGTGTATTTAGCTCTTTCACATTCTAGATTTAAAGAAACCCAATAAAAATTCTTTCAAGTCAATTCATTTTTACACTTATTTTCTCAACTTTTTATTTTCATAAGAAAGTTAAGCTGGCAAGTAGGAAGTGAAGGGGTAATTTTAATTTTTCTTTTTCTTCTTTGATATTTTTCTAAATCTTCCATTGGATATATTTTAGGAATCACTTAGGAGTTTTTGAGATAAGGTATCAGTTTTTCTGAGATAGATGAATGGGAACATTTGAAAGAAATGCAAAGATCAGAGTTCAAGAAACTTACTGAGAATCAAGCATTGTAAAAAAAGTTCTATTAGACTTGTATTTTCATAGAGTATAACTCCAAAACAGGTCACTGAATGTGCTCTGTACCCATGGTTCTCATCAGTAAGAATATGAGAGCAAACAAAGCATATGACTTCAAGAAACTAACAAAGTCTGAAATTTAGAATAGTGGAGGAGCACTTGCCTAGCATGCTTGAGGCTCTGAGTGTAATCCACAAAAATATCAAAGGTTACTGACATATGTACATCTTTATGATGTAAGAAAATATAAGGTAACACTACATTAAAGCTATGTGAGTGAGGTCTGTACTTTTTGGGGGAATTTCTTCAATTAAAATCTACTGTCTACATCTACATGATGGAATACTACTCAGCCATCACAAACAAGGAAATCATGCAATTTGCAGCCAAATGGATGGAACTAGAGAAGCTCATCCTGAGTGAACTAATCCAGACTCAGAAGGATACACATGGCATCTATTCACTTATAGTTGGATTTTAGCCATATAGTGCAGGATAACTATACTACAAAGGGAACATGGACATAGACTTTGTTTCCTATCAATGAGACACTTTGCAGTAGTGGTGCTGCCTTGTAGGGCCTCAGTGTATGAGAAGGTCTTGGCCCTCATATGACTGTTGAAATGGGGAGGGGGACTGTTATGTAGGGACATTCCACTTCTGAGGAGTGTAATGGAAGGGTTAGGGGATAGAGGGTGGGACTTGGAGGGGTGGAAAGAGGACATTGTGATGGAGATGTAACATGAAGTAAGTAAATAAATAAATAATCTACTGTCTAAATGGTACATGAAGAAGAAAAGGTTTAGCAAAGAACTCTAGACATGAGCAAAGGAGGATTTGGATAACTACAGGTCCACAGACAAGGTGCACTGGGAAAACACAATGAGCTATTAACTTCTGGTGTAGGTGATAAAGAGCAGTACCATAAAGCTTCAAAGACTCCCATAGCCCTGACAAGGTTGACCATGGTCAGGCATTAGATTTTTCACTAAGCTAATTGGAAGACAATGCTGACCAATTGAAAGACTAGAAAACCACACTGCATAGTGGCATTAATAGAGACAATGGAATCCCAGATTAATTCATTAGAATCTAGAACAATCAGGCATAGGAAAAAATGAGCTGGGGATCTTAAGGAAACAGACATATAGCTTTGACTTATGGCATGTCTAGGAAGCAGTGTAGTAGATATTTAGGTTAAAAATCAAGACAGATAAAACCAAGAAAATAAAGGTGAGAGAGAGAGAATTCTGGAGGAGGATTTCCATGGAATAGTAGGAATGACGTTTATAATTATATATACATACAGTATTTAGTCTTCCAAGGAAAATTGTGTGCTTTCATTTACATGCATAAGTTCACAGGTATAAGAGTTACTGAAATACATTGTCTGCAGTACCCTGGGGAATTTATTTTCCATCCATTAAAAAATAATCCACAATATGTGTAATTGCATAAACGAACAGAACATCCACACATTTACAATTTTTATAAGCATTTCTAATGTGATGCGTATTTAAATTTTCTCTAAATGAAACAATCTTGTTTAGAAAAGTTTATTTCCTAGACCTCTTGGAAATCATTTCCACAGCACATCTATACCACATAATCACATCTCTCTTTTTATAATGGCTTTTGCTGGTATAAATAGACAAGCAGAGACAGAGTTCCAGTCAGTGGTAATAAGCTAACTGAATATGGTATACTCTCTTGTTGTTACTAAGCAAAATAAATGAAGAATTGTTTTATTCTTCTTACAGACTGAAAGCTTTCTTGATTATGTGTGTACATCAGAGAACCAATATACTTTCCAACATTATTACTTAGGATATTCAAAAACAGCCTATCACTGACTACATTTTAATAAATGTCTTTTTAAAAATGCATTGCAGATCATTACTCCATTTTTTAATAATGTCCTCTACCTCTGACTCAATTCTTAAAAAAAGTCCAAATTCATTCACTGTGACCTATCACTTCCCTTTTCAGATATGTAAGTAATAAATGATTATTTCACTTTCTGACCAATCACTAATTCCATGTACTTTGTGTACTAAATTCATTAGTATATATAACATGACTAAATGTATATTTAAATATAATATATATAATTTTGGATTACTATATATATATATATATATATATATATATATATATATATAAAATGGTGTCCTAAGAGGTCAAAACAATCTGTATCATACTCTAACACCAGAATTATGGAAATATGTGTTATTGTGAATCAACATATGGATACTCTGAACCAAACCCCTGTCCTCTGCAGGATCAGCAAATGTTAAATGTTCTTAACTGCTGAGCCATATCCCCATCCTCTATTTTAAATTCCTTTGAAAGTTATCTGTAAATTTAGAAAACATTTTACTTTAAAACCATATGAAGCAAACTAAAAATATGCCTATATGTTTAAGTTTCATTCATAAAGAGAATATGATTTTTTTTAAATTTCCATAACTATGTGATGTATGTATGTCTCTGAGCAGACTTATTCTTTGGCTTTCAGAATTATTAGGCAGAAAGAGGCATTTAGATTGTAATGACTGTCAAAAATGAGCATGTATTATTTTAAAAATAAAATTATATCTGGTAAAATTACTCTTTCCAGATGATTTATGTCATTAGTATGAATGTGACAGGCTCAGTCCCTGACTCCCACACTTCACTGTGTGAAGATGGAATGAAGTGTGTATATATTTGAATTTGTATAATGATTTATTAGCAAACCTGTAAAAGATCTAGTCTCTAAGCTCATGAAATTCCACTAATGAGAAAGAAAATCTACTAAGTAAACAGTCTCTTGAAAATTCATTAAATCATCACATCTTCTTGGATAGTGCTACATCTGGCAACATTCTTCGGGCACAGTGAACAGATCAGAGTTGAAATAGGTCTGAGTTACGAGTCCCTGGTCACCAAGATACCTTTCAACAGTGTTTCTGACCATTACAATCTTCCGCTGTGTCTTTCTTTCATTTTATATGCTCAGGTGCCGGCCACATTGTTTTGGTGGTCTCACTTTCTTCTCAGAGGAAGAACTGGAAAGGTCTCCTGTGAGCTGCCTGCTCCTATTTTCCAGGAGAGGGATCTCACCAGCTACACATGAGGCAGGGCTATGCTAATTACATTGAAGATTCTTTTGATACCTTTATATATGTATAGAAAGAACCTCTGAAACTCCCAACAATATGGATGAAGTATGGATAAATAATATACAGAACATATACATTCTTACACATGTAGAATTAGTATTACATCTAATCTATGTTGTTACAGTTATAAAGGGTTTCAACAGTGGATTGCGAGAGGGCCAGGAAATAGTAGCAAGTACTGTCTAGTGTAATGAATAATTTCTGTGTCTTTTTCTATAGAATATTGTGTGGATATCCATACTGTTGACAAAATCCATCACACTGAATATTTTAAAAATCTCTACACTATTTGAAGACTTACATAGATATTTTTGCTTTTAAATTTTTGAGACAGCCTCACTGTGATGCTTAGACTTGTCTCCAAATCCTGGGATCAGCTTTATTGAATTTCTAAGTATAATCTCTTCACTTGCCCTACTTCTATTCATATATAAATACACACACACACACACACACGTGTGTGTGTGTGTGTGTGTGTGTGTATGTATTATTTGAATTAACATCTAACCTCATACTCTCCCTTCCTTTTTTTCCTCCAACCATTCGTATGCCCCCTTCTCAAATTGCTAACTTCTCTTTCTGTTATTGGTTTTGGAAGTTAAAAGGATTAGATACTATATGCAGGCAATAAGTGTATTAATTTTAATGCTAGTGACCTACATTAATACATCACTATTTTAGTAATTACTACATTAATGCTTTATTAATTTACTATTTTAGGGGCAAATTGTTGGATTTGGGGTGGAGGCTGAGAAAACTCCCTTCAAAGACAGAAGTTTAAATGCTAGCTTTATTTTCTGCACATGCAGAAATAAAAGAAAGGAATCTAGTGTGCTGCCAGCTAGGGATATGAACTTAGTCCCCAAAAGGATCCTGTACTTTTTATAGGATGGGAGCATAAAGTGAGGGGGAGTAGGGTGGGCTGCTGCACATAGTCAACTTAACATGAGACCCAGGATTTAGAACAATAAGGAAAATAAGGAGCAGATAAACTGGACATAGTTAATGAAGTCAAGCTAGGCAACCCATTTGGGACTTGAGTGTCTTAATACAGATAACAGGACAACAGCAACTTCCCTCTTGATAACCTTAACTGGTTAACTTACACATGTGAAACATCTGAGGAGGCCAAGAAAGGAGTTGAGTTCCAGGTATGGGAATATGAACTCAGTTTTGACTCTGTCAGAAAGATGGAACTTGTTCCTGAGATGACTGGAACCAGGAAACTGTCTCTTAAGAAAATGATGTAAGTCTGAATCTTAATTATAATTTTGGACAGTGATTTTAACAGCAAGAACTTAAGAGGACAATGTTATATTAAACATCATGACGGTAGGCACTAACATGAAAATTAAGCTGGAGTCTTATTAGGTTCAATTGCTAATTTTGTGATTTGTACAAATTCAATTCCTTCATTAATTCTGAATGCAAAGGTTAGAAGTTGTTCAGATTTATGTAAAAAGAGAACATAAAATTTAGGCCATTGTCTTGTACTTGTCTTCAAGTGTTCATAAACATAGAAGTCAGTATTTCCCACTCTCCTCTATATTTTTAAGTCACCTTCTCTCACTGAATCTGGATCTTTTTATTTTGGCTTAATTGACTAACAATTTACAGGGACATACTTTTCTCTGTCCCCTCAGGACTGGCATTAAACATATGCAAAGAAATTTCAATCCAGCAACATGACTGCTTGATCACATCTATAAACCTTCTAAGTCTGTGTGATGCTGCTGGAATGCAGCTATGTCACAAACCTTTAATTCCTCTGGCTGGAATACAGATCAACCCCTAGTACACACCTTTAACCTCAAACAATGTAGGTAAGGTTAGTTAGTAAAAGGAAGCAGCCATGTGTGTATGTGACTTTTAATGAAGGGGCAGACAAAGTATCAAGTAAGGGAAAGATATGTCAGAATGAGTCAAAGATAGGGTATGCCCAACTCTCAGAGGAATAGAGAAGAAAGAGCAGTAACATAAGAAAGCAGCACAGAGAGAGGTAGAGTTGAATCAGTTCAGTCAGTTCCGGCAGATGAGTTGGGTGTGAAGGCATTGGAGTTCAATTCTGTGCAGTTCAGTTTGTGGAGTTCACGGGAAGTTTTGCAAGCAGAGCACTCCAGTGAGAAGCTGAGAAAAGCCAGACTGAATCAGTCAGCCTGGAGTCGAGTTTGAGCCAGAACAGCTGAGTTGACCCAGCCAGACAAGAGTTCAGAAACAACTAGAAAAGGACCAGTTACTCAGTAGCCCACCTCTGAGATGACAATTGCAACTGACAAATAACAGCACCATTTACAAAAACACAGTGACCAGTCTTTTGATAAGAGTCCTCAGGCTCTTAACTCAAGTGCTGTGCTCACTCTTATCCAGACAGTACTTAACCTGCAAAGTTACCTCTAAAGCTACTTGCTTCTCACCTTCCACATTTTTCTTCTCATGATATAATATAATGTGTCTCATTTCATATTCAGTAGTAGATTGGAACATGAATTATCTTGTCATTTTTCCTACCATGAACAAAGTTTTGCAAAAGCATATGTCTCATTATTTCAGAGTGGAATTGCTGAATCATATAATAATTCTGTGTTGAATCACTGAAAATAAGTCAAACTATTTTCTAAAGAAGCTGCACCATTTTGATTATTACCAGATGTGTATGGGAGATTTGAATCTCCAAAACTTTGCCAATGCTACATTTGTTTTATAATCTTGGAGTGTGCATGTGTGTTATTAAGGATCAATTCTAGAGACCTGTGCACGCTAGCATTGTAATCAACCACTGAATTGAAGCCTTGGTCTTTCGTTGACTTGCATTTTCCTGATGACATACAGTGCTCAGTTTCTTTCATATGCTCAAGGGCTGGTTGGATATCCTTTTGGAAATGGGTGGAAAACTGTCTACTTAGACCTTAGTTCTTTCCTCAATTCCTTGTATAATAGAAATTATGTAGTTTAGATCTATCTACCAGGAATATGTTCTACAAAACCGTATCTCATTCTCTGTGTTATTTACATTTAATGTTATTATGTATTTAATCTTTTAGACAGATTCTTACAAAAATGATCCAGATATTTACTCAATCCCTTCTGGCCTCAATACTCAAAGTAGTGGCATTTTGGAATATAAGCATATAGAGCTATTCCCTGCTTCTATATAATATCCTTCTGAAGACTAAAAAGAGAAAAAAAGAGTTTGTTGCATATTTTTGCTTTATCTTTTCTATTACTGAACTTTTAGTGACAAATATAAAAAAATGCATAATACAAATATAGGATTGTTTATGGCTATGTTTCTTTCTGACATTTTACAGTTTGGCACTTATATCTCTAAATTTTATCTCTTTTTATATTTAATCCTAATTTTTATAGGGTATGATGAAGGTTTACAATTTGAATCCTTTATGTGGAAATATTTAATTTTTTGAGAAGTGTTTTTAAAAAAGACTATTTCACCCACTTAAGCATATTAAATGGATATACCAGTGAAAAATTTATAAGACTATATATATATATATATATAGATAGATAGATAGATAGATAGATAGATAGATAGATATGTGGTCATTTATTTCTAGAGTTTATTTTATTTCTATTTATCTATGCTATTTCTGTACCAGTGTACTTCATGATCTGAACACTGTAGCTCTGTAATAAGTTTATCATGTGTGTATGTGTGTGTGAATCAACACTTATGTTTTTATTTTGGCTTTATGAAACAATAAGTTGAACCAAGACCACCTATGTGACAATAGGTTTAAAACTATGCACTGGAACTCTATGGGTTCATCAATGAGTACACAGTTGTACGCAATTATACCCCTTCTTCTAAGATCTTCCAGTATTAGATAGTTCATCAGGGAGGACTAGGACCCCATTAACCCTTTCCCTGACACTATCCACACTTATTATTTACAAAGCCAATTCTGTGTGAGTCTCTTATATTAACGACTCTCCTTATCCATCAATGCTAACTATTAATCTACAGCTGGGTGTTTTCATTTCTTTCAGTTATATTTACAGAGTAAGCCACAAGTGTTAGTATATGGCAATAATTGGCACTACAAAGATGATTATGGATTTTATGCCAGTCTGTGCTACATCAGCAAATACTGTATCACAAAAGCAACTTTCGATCAATAAATATTTACCCATAGTTTTGCTAAATGAAAACTCTAATTATATTACTATTTTGATATTATGAAAAATCAAAGTTTATGACTTAAATATTTATTTTATTTTGGATTTTTCACTTTTACTGTATTGAAATGTAATAATTTTTGTGTTTTGATCATGTATGTATCCTTAACTTTTCTGTACCAACCTAGTAATTCTCAAACATTTTACAATGGATCTCTTATGACTTTCTTAATACTATATTATCTTAGATAAATCACGACAGCTTTATAGGAAAACAAAGTACAAGACATTTTGAGACAGAGTTATTAACAATACATGATTTAGATAACAATAGATTGTCTAGAACTATTTTATTGCATGAATACAACACATTTTATTGTAGCCTATATAGCATTATATAATTGTATTTTTAATGAATGTATACATGAAATTTTAGTAGCATAGTATTTATGCATATAGAAAGATAATAATTATGAAATATAATTAGAATTCTAAACTTTAACCTAAAGAATGTGACAGCAAATTATCTAAGACAAAAAGCATGTAGATATAGAGGTGTAAAACATGTATGATTTTCTTGACCCTGTTGCGGCTGGAGTCAATGTTGAGATCTGTGATCTATGTTGTCACCTGAGGCCATATGTATGTCTGTGGCCTGTGCTGCTGCCTGAAGCTATGGTGATGTCTACGGGCCTTGTTGCCAACTGAGGCCATCCTGACCTAAGTGGCCTGCATTGCCACCTGAGGCCATGGTCATGTCTAGGTCCATGTAGCCACTAAGGGACATGTTTGGGTCCAAGGTCCAACTGCAGCTGGGGTCTGTGTTAATGTCCATGGTGTCTGTCACTGGCATGTGTTACCACTGAAGGCCATGTGGAAGTCCACGATCCGAGCTGCATCCTGCAACCATGTTAAGGTCCGTAGGCAGTGCTGATGCAGTAGACCATATTGATGTGAATGGCCTAAGCTGTCCCCTGAGGCCATGTTGGTGTTCGTAGTCCTAACTGTCCCCAAGGCCCTTATCTGGGTCCATGGTCATACTGCAATAGGAGGCTGAGTTTGTAGTCTGTACTCTTACCAGAAGCCTTGTGGAAATTCATGAACTGTGCTCCCACTGACTTTAAAAAGCAAGGAAGCTACTTTTACAGTGATTTCTGTTACCACAGAGACACTGTTGAGAAGTTTTGACCTCTCGCTATCAACCGACATAAACTGTTTAGGATAATTAAGAAACGGAAACTAACAGTCATGAAAACGTGTCATTTTGTTAGTTACTATGACAGTCTATCACAGTTATTTTCTAAGCTACTCAGAAATCAAGTTGCTAAGAGACAAGCAATATTTGCTTATCTAAATATAAAAGATAGATAGGGCATCTTCAAAAACCTCAAGAGATCTGCAGAATATGGCATTCAAAGATGTTTTCTTAACTTAAGATTTTTTGATATCGAGACATGTCAGCTCCTGACAGCACCCCCTATTCTCCTCCAAGTAGAAGATGAGCATCGAAGAATCTCCAGTGGGAGATGATTGAATTGGTGGTAAGCTGTTCTCTTGGCAAGAAAAACCCCTTGCTTCAACTGTAGACAGACTTCTGTCCAAAAAGGACAAAACTTGGAAGCAGATAAGTCAACAGCCTAGCTCTGCCAAGACAGGGTAGGTAAGTCCTTCATAATTCCTGCTCTACAACCAAAGTCTGTCAGAGAAATGGGGCCAAATGGCTGAAGAGTGATGCTGTAATGTATGGAGAGAAAATGGGAACTGTCCAGGCAGCCACTGGTATGTCATTTTTTAGTTTTGGAAGCTGCAAGCCCTGCACTTCCTATATAATCAGATATATTTATACCTCTCAGGTCTCTGAGGTGGTTGAAGAATAGATAGCTAGAGTCTCATAGTTAAATTTTGAGTTGTTTAGGAATCAAGAGGGTGTTCTGTATCTAAGAAGATATTTTTTTAAATTATGAGGCAAGTTAGTATGAAAGCTGAGTTAGATATAGAACTTTAAACTCATGGAGATGGTTAGATAGTAGAATGTTAAAGTCAGGTGCCAAATATATATGGAATGGACATTGGGGATGTATGCTAAGCCATATAACTCTTATAATTGTGGCCTATTTATTTCTGTTGTTTTGTATTGTATTTATAGTTATAAGAAAAAGAACCATTTTTTGGACTATAAGGGAGAGCTTTTGGGGGGAAAAAAGAAATACCTTAAACTAAAAAAAAAAAGGAAGGGAAGAGGATGGGGGGGTTGAGGGGGAGGAGGGTGGAAGGGTGGGACTGGAGGGGGGAGTAGGGAGGGGATTGTGATTGAGATGTAACTTGAAGAAGTAAAAAATAAATTATTAAAAAAAAGTGTAAACACACACATGAAAAAGATATCTGACTTTGATTCTAAATATCCACTTGATATGAGTGGGAAGAGTTGAATTATTCTTTTCTAAGCTGTTATAATTACAATTAATCTTTAAATAAGGAAACAAAAAAAATCCAGAAAAAAAGTTTCATTATTGAAAAAAAAAAAACCCTACTCTGGAGATACATATAGGATACAGGAATGTTTCCAAATTTCTGTATTATCCAAAAAGAAAACAAAATGATAATAAGCACATAACAAATGTATGAAGAGTTTTGTTCAGAATACCCTAAGGATGAATTTCAAACTGAAACAAATGTGAGCTTGGAAGAGGCTTGCCTTGGAGGAAGGCTTAAGCTGACAGTTTGACAAAAGATCTAGAGGTCTGTTCGTGGGAGATAGCAAATTCTTGTTATCACTTGATGTAACCCCCACAAAGCATTGTCTTTCCAGTAATGAGGTTTCAAGAGCAATTGGAAAATAAGAGTTTGCATATGCTGGATGCAAAAAAAAAAAAAAGTCCGTTACATAAGACCTAGTGATTGATGGCACAAGCATCACAAATTTCTAAGCTTTACTAGAAGGAAACAAATCTCAGATAATATTTCATATCAGGCAACATATACATAAACCAACTTTATCCCCAGCTATCTGAAACATACTTCCTTAATTAACCTACATTCATTGCTTCAATCCAGACTGTATTCACAAATTATGGACCTTGGACACTGGCATAGATGATTATTGCATTGGCAAAGCTGTAGCCCAGATGTTTTCCCCTGCCCTCAGACACCACAGGGCTTGAGCTATGGTGTCTGGCAGCACTTAATATGGTTTTCTGAAAAGCAAATTTTGTCTATGTAGTTGCACTAATGCTTAAAATTTGACCTGTTTTTTCCCCTTAATGCTGAAAGATGGGTAAATGATGGAATGGTCTGTCCTGTTTTAGTAACTCTGCACTTTCTAAAATGTGAAGCCATTTTAGAACCTTATCATCAATGTTGTGAAATTAGTAGGGGTTAGTTTTCATTCTAGAGAGGCAGGAAGATTTTTACTTCTGAAGAAATTACACCTTCTCCAGTCTGCAGAATGATGACATTATACATTGGATTATTTATGAGATTAATTTGGAAAATAAATTCCTAATTTAGAAAAGGAACTCAGTGACAAAGAAACATCAACAATCGATACGGAGTTCTCCATACATCTCCCTTTCCAAATGCTGCAATATATAGAAATTGGTTCCTAAGTAATCAATGGAGTGCATGTTCAACTCACTATACATTTAACCAATCTTTTCAACTAAATTTGAACTTAAAAACAAGTATGTCTCAATTTTCTAAAGTTATAAATATTGTCATTTTAAATCACAACATTATGCATATACATTCTTGTTTTCTTTTAATGGTGACATTTTCTTCTTAATTTTCAAAAGAAAGTGACCATCAGTAAGCTTCACAAGTAGTACAATGCTTTTTTTCCATTCGAATAAAACTAAATACTGCCAAAATGTCTTTATTAATTTCACCTATGTGAAGTAGTTATCTTTTCTCAACTAAAGTAATTTAAGAGACCAATTACTACACAGAATCTCAGGTGCTGTTTTTTCTAATCAGTTTTCTTTTCTCTCTTTTAAAAAATTAGTATAACGTGTGTGTGTGCATGTGTCTAAAACCTGCCAAATTAATATAGTGGTGCTAATATTTATTGGTTTCTAAAGCTGAGAAATTGGTATTGGATAACCAATTAGGGGCTTATCACTGAGGAAGATTGATTTGGTGCATTGTGAGACTTCCTTTGTCCATGTTGGCATGCCAGCTGATATCATTGTTCATGACTTATCGTTGCGATTTCAGGAGTGTATCTTTCCTGTCATATTAAATATACCATTATGCAGAAGATTTACAAGTTAACGACCATTACCTGAGTGGCTAGAAACAAGTCTTTAGCTGAATAAAGTTAGTTTTGATATTTATTCTACAGTCACATTTTACATCATATTATATTTCTGCATGTTGATGTCTGAGTTGTACTTTCAGCATGGTCTCCTTTGAAATTTGTTTTCCAGGTCTGTGCTTACATTCTACACACTTGCATTGGAGCATAGTAGTGCACTGCCTTAAAATACAGTGTATTTTAAGGATATATATATATATATATATATATATATATATATATATCCTTTGTCAAAGCACACAAATAGGGTTGGACCTCATTAAGATAGCTGGATCACAAAATAATACTAAGATACATGAAAGAAAGAGGTAGAGTGGGAAGGGGGTGGTTGACCAATAAAGCATCAACATAGCAGGTGATAAAAATCTACAGAGAATTGGTGATGGCTTTCTGACCAGAACTGGTTCCTGACCAGAACAGGAAAATGTTTTTATTATTATTATTATTATTATTATTATTATTATGTTATAAATCAACAGTAAGAAAGTTATGAATTCCCAGGGGAGAAGATGCATTCCCTTTACTTGGCAGGATTACAAGGACTATTTGATGCAAAGCCATAGTTGAAAGATGGGAAGGAGACAGTGATGACTTCAGGGCCCATAAATCCTCAGAAAGCAGAGACAATAGCAGATCATGGTATGAGCACGAGGCCTATAGGCACTGAAATGACAGACACACCTTTGGAATGTGATAGAGAAGAAGAGTTTTCTGTACATTTCCAAGATCTATTGCCTGCTGTGTGGGCAGAAAAAGAAGAGGAGTGCTCATGGGTGAAAAATTGCCTGGGCTCAGCCTCAGAGAAGTTCAGGTTTAGTTCAGATATTGGAATACTGGACAGAGGGTTGTTACTGAATCTGAACTAGGGGCAACTGAAACTGAAGGGTCTAGAAGGTGACTGAGAGGATTCAGTACTACAGAGCTCAAATGACCAAGGAAACTGGGGTATCCTCCAGTCCAGCCAGAGTCACTTTCTATACTTGGAGCGAAAATGATGTTGTATATGTAACTCAATAATGTTCTTACTAAAATGTCTTTTCAGCCTTATTATCCTGTTCTCTGAACTTTCAAAATTGCATGGGGAGAGAAAATAACTCTCTATACTACAAAACTTCAAGACTTCAAATTCCTGATATAATTAATTAATGGTTAATTAAATGCCTCCTACCAGGAAATGTCCTTCCACCAAGTATAGTTTAAACAGACATTGAGAAGTTGAGGCTGAGAATGATTTTCATACTCTTCTGCTTTGTTGTGCCATATTTAAAAAAAACTCCTATTCTCTGTTCACTGTTAGCATAGAATGAATGTGTTTCACCTGAAACAATTCAATTTGAAGGGGAGACATCCTGGTCTCTACTGAATGCAAATTAGACATTGAGAGATGAGTCACCAGGTAAAAAAGTTGATCTTGAAATAATGACCCACTGTGTACAACCTTGGTCTACACATAAAAATAGAAGTGGTGTGTCACTGATGGAAACCCAACACTCTTATCTGGACATGCAAGGTGGAGACAGAATACTCCAGGCCAGAGATAGCCTAGAGTATGCATAACTGAAGAAACAAGATAGACCCACCACTCCATGATATGAAAGAAGAGAACCTGCTTTGGAAAATTTTCCTCTGACTTCCTAAAACATGGCATGTGTGCACATCCCATTCCCATAATTTTCATGTTCTCTACACACAAATTAAATAAAGAAGTATTTTAAGGCACAATGTTTGACAGGTTGGCATGTGTAGAAGACTGGTAGACAACAACTAACTGTGAAGTGTGGGGGGATGCTGAAGAGATGTCTCTGTGATTAAGAACACTGGGTGCTCTTCCATAGGACCTGATTTCACACAGTAACTCACAAATACCTATCACTCCAAACCCTGAGCATTTGAAGGCCTCTTCTGGATCCATCAACATCAGCCATGGGTATTTGATACAGACATACATACTGGCAAAACATCCAAATACATGAAAATCATTAGGAATGGGGAAAAACACAATCAAATATGTTGTATTAAAAGAAAACCTTAACAAAAAAGATAAAAAGAAAAAACAAAACCCTGAAACGTAGGACTCAATTTTGTATGTCATGTGGGCACTGGGATTGAAATTTCCTGAGATATTTCATTCTATAGAAGCTACTTCATGTTCCAGTTTTAAATAACAAACTAGATAGATTTAATAATGGGCTTTCTTGACTTTAGTATTATTGATACATTACTCATCTTGTGATTTATTCTTCCAAGTCAGCAGTAGATACTTTTCTCACTTGTACAATATTTTCATGAAGGTCAAAACAGATCCTGATTAGAATCACCTCTGTGAATACCAACATGTATCATTGTGTGGGGAGATGTTTTCTTGTTGCAATTGGAAGTTGAAGAAGGGGTATAAGTTCTTGTGAATATAGGATAGGGAGAAAGTAACCATCCTTTAGTACATGAAAACCATCTCTCTGTAAGAAAAAATCATTTAACTATAATCAACAATAGTGCTGAAGGTGATGATCTTGAATTTAGAAAAATAAAATTAAAAGTCTTCTCATTAAGTATAAATCTTTATAAGCAACATTTTAAATGTAAACAAGTATAATTTGAATTGTAGCTGCATAAAATATTGAAGACTAAGTACTGTGTCCTAATGTTATAATCACATGAATAACAAACTCCAAGAATATAAATAATAAAAAAGATTAAAGAGTACTATAAATAATATTTTTGAGGTTCAATCTTATTTAAATTGTCTCAAAGATTTACAGTGTCGTATATACAGAATTTATATGATTAGATTTCCTTCCAGTATCAAGTCATCGACGTATGACAAATATAAGCTCGTATCTTCTCAGTGAAAAACTGTTGGACATGCAAAATGAGAAAGCTTGAAAATGAAATTTTCTTTAAAAGCTTAAACCAAAGGAACACAGTATTCAATAATCCCTGTGACTCAACATGGAACCCCTGATTCATTTTTGATGTTGTGAAGATGCACAACATATTGGGCTGTGCTCTCCACTGAAATGGAAATTCCAGTAGGTAATAAATTGTCATTTCCTTTACAATTTAAGATATTCTATAACCTGTCCTGTCATGCATTCCACCTGTACATCCCTGCTATCATCATGGCTGCTGCCAGACACCATAGATTTCATAAAGCCTGGAGGATCCACTTTCTTTCATGTATGGCCACCAAATCACATGCCGCAGTCTTTCTTCCTTCATTCCCATATTTGCTCATGATTGGATGAATGTTAACCTTCAGATAATCATCTCATGGTAATAAGTGCTGGCACAATGTTGTAATGTAATTATCACATTACTAATAAGTTCTCTACTACTTTGAACACTACAGTACACCTTCTAAAATTTCTCATTGTACACAGCCTAAAATATATCGATATTTAAAACTATATGTTATGTATTATATAAATCAGAATTACAAGTGCTAAAATCAATAGAATCTTAATCACTGAATAAGGTTCTAAGATCAATGTCAGAATGAAGGATATTAATTTACAAACAAGCTGTTTTGAGATCATATCTGAAGATGTCAAAGGACTTGAATTTTCCTTTTGTGTCTTTGATATCCTCCAATTTTTTGTTTGCAGCAGGCTTATTACCCTTCCTAAATCTCAGATCTCAGGTCTATAAAAGAGTGGTATCAAAATGTTACTACTTCATATGACTTTCTTGGAACCAAAACTAAATAAAAACTCTCAAGAACAATAAACTGTTCAATGTAGGTAACATGTAATCTAATATCAGTTCTCTGTTTGTCTTAGTTAGGGTTCCCAATGCTATGATAAAGCACCATTACCAAAAGCAAAGATACCCTGAGCAGAAAAGCATTTACAGTTTCACATCACAGTCCATCATTCAAGAAGGTCAGGTCAGGAATTCAAGGCATAAAACAAGAGGCAGGAACTGACGCAGAAACCATGGAGAAGTGCTGCATTAGTTTGAGTATTCAGGATTGTTATTGTTATGGCTGTCAAGGACAGATATTTTATTCAGTCCTTTGCAATTTTTCCTCCTGGTAGTAACACATGTGTATGATATTAAATCTTTTATTATGAGTGAAAACTGCAAGCTTTTAATCAACAGTTTTCCTGAGGTAATGGGTAGGGGAGAGCCCTGATTGTATTATGATATATAAAATTTGGTTTAGAAGACTGACTTACATTTGTCCTTGAAAAACACCATTTTGTAAATGGAATTATAAAGAGATTCCTATGTCATGAAATGCAGACAGTTTCTTGAAACCATGATTACCAATACCTGCCAGTAGCAATAAGTCATGGCCCACAGTCTCATGTATTGAAGACAACAAATGCAGTCAACAATCCCAGTTATCTTAGAAGAAAAGATACTGTCAGTCAAGGTCCTATAAATACAACTACTCAGTGTCTCCATTCCATTTCCACAGAAGACTCAGCTAAGTCATTCTAAACTCCTAGGCAAGCCAAACTACAATATGGTTCATGATGTGGGTTGACAATCTAAATTTGTAAAATGTTAATACTAAATATGGAAACTAATATTAACTAATGTTGGTCCCTTTGACAAAAACAATGCAAAGTTTCATGTCTTTAAAATGTAAGAATACAATATGGTACTTTAGAGCAAAAGATATAAACATTACCAAAATATATGTAGCTGTTTTCAGAACAATTACAATTACGATGAGAAAATACAACAACTTTGTGAGAGTATTTCCAAAGTGGCTTGTTGTTCTCCCAAAGCTAGGGTATGGCAAATCTTTCTGTAAGGGACTAAATAATAAATATATTTCATTTTACATGATGACCTGTCTACCAACACTCGAATGCAATATTTATATTTTGATGTATTTATTGTATTTTACATATGTTTTGACTGCATACATGTTTGTACGATACAAATATGCCTCATGACTACAGAAATCAGCAAAGGGCATTGGATGCCCTGAAACTGGCATTATAGAAGTTTGTGATCCATGTAGGCATTAGTGATTGGATGCTGGTCCTCTGCAAGAAGAATAAGTGCTCTTAACCACTGAGACATCTTTCCAGCCTCAAAAATTTATTATTATTGTATAAAAGCAATCAAATAACTCCATAATTTTATGCGAGTGTTTTTTTTTTTCATAAAGTAGTTTTTGTCAAAGCAACTTGGGATAGATTGAGATCACAGGACCAGGAGTCTCATATCATGAGCATAGTGTTTCTATATCTCAGAGCTCAAAATCATCCACTGATGCCTATGAAAAACTTGAGGCTTCAGCATCATCAGTAGCAAAGGCAGCCTTGGTAAGAGAGGATCACCACAATTGCCTCTAAGTTTCTAGGCCATCAATAGTTGACCTTGATATATAATGTGATGGATATGAGGGAGCAACAGACTGGCTGATATGTATGTGGTATAAGATTGAAATATGGACTCTGCAAATCACATGATCTAAGACCTGTTTATCTATTTTGTGGCCTGAAATTTTGCTGAATTTGATAATTGACAACTTTATGGGAAATACTCTAATATATTGTTGTATTTTAATTTTTAGTTTAATCTAATCTAATATTAAAGATTTTTTTATTATTTGCGAATGAGTTCAGGCATGTCTCTGCATATACATGTGTCTATAGCACATGCTTGAAGGTGACCAGGGAGCCAGAGTAAGAGCATCTGATATCCCCTAGAACTGGAGTCACAGGCAGTGGTGAGCCACCCAGTATGGGTGCTGGAATTGGAACACAGGATCTCTGAAGAACAACAAGCATTCTTCATCATTGTGCCATCTCTTCAGTTCTGAGACTAGTATTTTCTATATAAAATATCAGTTACATGCAAATGGAAAATTATCTTTTTTTAACTTAGTTTTCTTTCTTATCTTCCCTGATCCTGTTCATCATCAATATTTAACTATGATAGGTCTCTAAGATAAACAAATTACATAGATACAATTTTGACTCATGATTTTAAATTTTCTATTTCATAATTGACTGAATACAGTGCTTTTGGGTCTATAGTGAGGCATCACACCACTACAGGGGTACACCATGGCAAAATAACTGCTCAACAAAAACAGAAAAATTAAAAAGATGTAGGGAGACAATCCACAATCTCCTCAAGGACATTCTTGCAGAGATGAAAAAAATCTTCACCCTTAGCCCACCTCTTACAATTTTCAATAGTGCTACATCATTTGAATATAGGTCTTTGAGGGGTCATTAAATACCCATATTACTAATCAATATTAGTAGAAAATAATGAGTTTGTTAGCCAGTGGTCACATACCACTAACTTGAAGCCATGTGGAGTTATTCTGTTTCAGCAAACATATAGGTAGTGCTGAAAAGCTGCTTGGGAAGCTGTGTGGTTTTGTTTTTATTTTTGTTTTTACTTTCTTTTGTATTTTTAAGATGAGTGGTGGGAATGAACTCTCTCCACATTGATACATTTTCTGCTCTCTTTAGCTTAGAATCTTCTATTCTTTATCTGCTTTCCCAAGTTCTCTTGTAAAATATTGGCAAAACCCTAATTTATCATCCTTACCTTCTCTTAGCTGCCATGGTAGTTGTCAGAATTGTTTGTGTAGACATTTAACACTTGTTATTATTTAAAAGTAAAGAAGTTGAATTATTGGCTTGTTCTGATAAAGTGTCAACCCCCTGACCATGCACAAGAAAGTGGCTTCTACTTCATCTTGTAGAGATGGAATTTGTTTGTTATTCCTAAGAGACAAGGTCAGCACACCATGTCTATTGCAAACTTGAAAATTCAAAGGAATGCAAAAGTTTAATTGAGTTTTATAGAAGAACACAGATGTTTCCTCTCAGAGACTTCAGTTACATTCCTTCCCAGTAAGAGTTCTGACCTTGACAAGGAGAAACTGCCCCCACTGAGATTGAAGTATTCTTTGAAGTTCTGCCATGCAGAAGCTTAATACAGAAACTTATCATCATCTTTCTCTGCCCTCTAGCTGCAGGGATGAGATCTTTATGAGTTTCAAGGAAGGCTTTACAGTTTTTACATCTAGCCTTTAATTATTTATTAATTACCCTTAACCTTTCATTATATTTTCCTGCAAAGTTCATGAAAGTGCTCTAAGGACAATTCAGAAGTCATCAATCTATTATCATTAAAGATTTAAACAAAAATCCCACACTTGCTACTTTATGCCTTCTACAGTTTTTCTTGATCCTTGTTCTCCATGGGTGGAAAATATAACAATTGTAGTGTAAATAGTGGCTTATCTGTGTTCAACAATCACCAGGTAAAATGCTCTTACCATCTGGACAACTTATGATTCAGCTTCAAAATATCAGCGTGATGCCTAATTTCCCTGTCATTATCATTATCAACAACAGCAAATTGGTTATCTGGAAAACAGACATTTGAATAAAACTGTCTTGTTGAAAATGTATTCAGGAATCCCTGCCAATGAAGGAAAAGAATTAGGATTGGAGTGAAGGAAAATGTAGCTTGGCTAGAGTAACAGTTAATCTTTCTGAAACTGGAATGTCTCCTATTTTATTAGAAAAGTGTATGAAAACATAATCTCACATTGCCCAGCTGAATTTAGGTCCACCATAGAAAGAATATATGATTCTGTCAGTTATATATGAAAAATTATACCACCTGAGCATTCCCTATCAACAACTCTCAAAATACAGAATAAAATTTGGATGATAATCTACATTATTCATTTCTACAACTTTACCATTATTTTTGTCTCGTTTCTGATGAATTTATGGCAAAATTTAATACAACTAATCCTAACTTCTATGAAATGATACCATTTGGTTTTTATCCTCACTCTAATCACTGTACTTTTCTGTATATAGCTTGTGCATTTCTATCCACACTTTCTTCTATGATTTTCTCTGCTGGTTTATTTTTCTTTTCTGTCTTATATATCAGATTTCTATTGAGAATTCCATAACTAATTTATTCACAGTGCATCTTTTTTCTGGCCTTCTTGGTCACATATTGGTATAATTACAGACAATCTTACATTATCATATTAAAAGTAATTAATAATTAAAAATCAAGAATAACAAGAACAGATAAGAAATTTATTAGTTATCTAAATTCACACCAATTTTGTATTATTTCACTAATGGTCAGAAAATGTAACCAGTTTGGTGAACAAATAACTCCTTGTATACTCAAGTCTAAATCCAAACATAATGAAAGACTGTAAATTGTCTTCAGTTTCCTTAATGTACTTTAACTATCTCTAACCAACCAGTGGAGAACCATTCTGTACAATTTCTATTATATCTATTTTTAAAATTTGTATGCATTTTTCATTAAAATAGGACTATGTATCACTTTCTCACTTCCCTTTCTCTCTCTAGGCCCTCCACAGTGACACCATATTTCTGATGTCCATTGCTGTAGAGTATTTGGCATCAATGTCGTTTTCCTGAAAGTTTTAAGAGAGAGCGAGATCATTTTTGTTCAATGTCAATGAAAGAGAAGGCATGGGTGGGGGTTGAATTTATGATTGCTTCTTAGATGGTAGCACATTAGTACTATACGGCAGGGCTGAAGGGCATTCTGTCCCTCACTCAATGAAGACACATACAGCTTCCTAGTAGAGAAGAATGGGGTCTGATGACAAATTAAGGAATGAAAATAAAGAGGCTTCCCTTGGCATAGTTTGAAGAGGAACAAGTGCAAATTTAAATTCTCCATTTCTTCCACTATATCTCCCATCTGATCCTGAAAAAGTTCTTTGCTCGCTGTTTATTAGACAGCACAGAAAAACATGACATGGGGAAGGAATGGAGGATTCTTAATAGAAATCACTACCAAAGATTTATGAGGGATGAAGTTACTTTACGGACTCCACCTGTCCCGGAATAGCAGTGAAAATCACAAGCAGATGCCATCACCTATGTTGCTTCCAACATTCATGGGATATTTGTTTTGTTTAAGGTTGGTTTCAATTTCTTGTCTGCTTTCATTAAATGATCAGCACAACACACACATATAACACATACTTTATTCTGGGTCAGGAGAATGGACAAGTACCTAACTTAAGATTAAAGCTATGCATTTACCTTAAATTGTAAAACCTGAATGCATGGGAAATCCAAGGCATAGTAAGGTTGGTTACATTATTCTCTTTAAGGGAGATTAAACTTAACCATACTGAGTACATAATAGGAAAATAGGATAGCAAGTTAATAATTTTAAATTATTTAAATAATTTTAAATCAAGACAATTATTAATGTGGCTTCAAGGTCTGGGAAAAACCATACTCTATTTGTGTTCAAGAGATATATTCAGAAAAAGGTATCACCATAGAAGTTCCTAAGTGTACTTATTGGCTCTCATGAATTGTCAGCCACTCGTTACCTTGAAATCAAGAAAAATCCAGTTTACCAATTGTATGATGTGATTTCCAGACATTGTACCTAATCCCAACCACTGGCACAGGACTAATGACCACTCACTAAAGTTAGATACTGCAAATATAGTGTTCTTAATGGGCATAGACAAGAGCCTTTAGAAAAATGATTCACTGTGGATCAACGTTTTCACTTTTCTCTGTATCTTCTAGGGAATTTAAATTTTAGAATTTTGTTAACTTTCAGACTAAAAATTACCCTCTCTGTTTTATGGTTCACCTTCATAAAATGAGAAATAAAAACTGCCACCATCTTTTTGAAATGGTAGTTTGTCCTAGGTGGAGTTCAATTGATTGAGTTCCATTACCACATTAGATCTTAGCCTCAAAAATATAACTTTGGAGTAGATTATTTTTCTGATATTTTAAAGTTTGGCTTCCTATGAAAAGTTTTCATTTTAAGTAGAAGTAAAACTTCTGGGCTAAAGTTCTTTTCGGTGCTAACTTTTGTGTCTAATATGAAATAATGATATAAATCACAGTTTAAACTGCTTTGGAATGATAATTCAGTTGAGGGAGTCTAGAAGAACTCTGCATCCTCGATGTAGGATTAAACTATTTTTTAATCAATTAACAATTGTCTACATTCATTGGTGGGGATCAGTAAGACCTGAATGAATTGTTATTTTTTAATGAATTTATTTTATTTAATGGACAAACTGACTCTCATAATATATGTTACAATCCTTATTTTACAAGGACATCATGAAATGCACAAGTATGCATACAGACTACATGGGAAGCAAAGGATTCATGTTATTTCATTTAAGACTGTAGTCTTACTTATTCAAGCAGCCCACCTCTACAGTTTTTGCTTCTCTTTTATATAACTATGGAAAACCTCACAGATTTGTGAAATATGCAATCATACCGGAGCTCCCCACTAAATCTTTACAAATATATGAATACAGGCTTTAGCCTCAGTTACAGAGATAAACTTCATGCATGTTTTCATATTCTGTCACAACTTTCAAGTTTGTTCCAGATGGCTGCAAATCGGAAAGCAAATAAAAGAGGAAATGAAGTATCTTTATCCTTCTGCTCTCTGACCACATGTGTCCAATAAAAACAAAGGAAAGCAGATTAATTCTGATCATCAAAAGACTATTTATCAACTTTCTTGTTAACTAAAGAAAAATTTGACAAAAAGTTCTATATCCCAGTAATGAGAGGGTGTCATTCTTATCACCTATAGCCACAAAAAGGAATACCACAAAAATGTGCAATTTTAAAAATGTACTTCTAGTAAAGAGTTTAAAGCAAAGAAGTTCTCAGCTGCTGGAGGTCGGCTGGAAAGGGTGATAGCAAAAGAGGAATTCTGATGAACCAAAAAAAAAAAAAATGTCAAATAGTTTAATTCTCTTTTTAAACTGCTCTTCAGACTTGTCAGGTTTTTTTTTTTTTCTGACCATTCCATTTAAGTTTTAACAGAGAGGAAAAGTCAGACTTTAAAAATTCTAGAGGAAAATGGATGTGTCTTTATTCCTTTTGCCAATACTCTCCCTTATTATGGGAAAGAATGTACCTGTCACAGGAAGAATGAAGACTGTACTCACAGACTCTGCTTCCTTTGATAAGGCTCATCTCTTGGCACCTGTCTGACTTGTCATATTTCCTAGGCATTCCATTACCTTGCCTCATCAAGATGTTTTACCCTTTTCTGATACTCCCAATTCCTCTTAAAGGTCTCTATTCTTCTTCTCCTTTCACAAAACACTATATCTTGTATTCACACAGAATATGCTTTCCTTTTTCTTCATTCAGACAGTAATTCCTTACTTCTGAATGAGATAATAGGAAATTGAATTACATCCCATTTCTTTTTGGTCTAAGTGAAATAGGCAAAAATCAATAACTGGAGGCAACTGAACCAAAGGCTTTATGGAAGAGCATAGATCAATGAAATAACTAGTGTTTGTAAGCCCATTTGTGTATATGGTGTTATCAGATATTTGTGTTGGTGTGTGCATGTATATATGTAACATAGCTATTTGTGTTTCCATATGTCCCCATAAGCTATGGATTCATGCTAGTAGATGTATCCAATAGCATAACCATCCATGTAAGATTTTGCAAAACATGGCAAGTGGTTTAGTCTTTTATACATAATTAAGTGGCTTTGTGATAAATTAAAAACACTTACTAGGCTTACCTTTTTTAGTATAAAAATATACCTACAAAAGAAACTCATTACTAAAATTGATAGGAATATATTATATGTGGCATTTGTATCATTCAATTAATAATGTGATTTGACTTATAAGATAAACTCCAATATATTGAGAAGGGCATATTTTTTTGAATGTTGAAGTGTCTTTATTTATTTATTTTAATATTTATTTATTACTTCAGGTTACATTTCCATCACAGTGTCCTCTTTCCACCCCTCCCACTCTCTACCCCCTATCCCTTCCATCACACTCCTCTGGAGTGGAGTGTCCCTACATAACAGTTCCCCACCACAGTTCAGCAGTCATATGAGGGCCAAGAGCCTCCTCATACACTGGGGGCCTACAAGTTAGCACCACTAGGGCAAAGTGTCTCATTGACAGGAAAAAAAGGTTCATGTTCCCTTTGGTGCATTGGATGTAGTATAGTTATCCTGTACTATATGGCTAAAATTTGACTATAAGTGAATAGATGCCATGTGCATCCTTCTGAGTCTGGGTTAGCTCACTCAGGATGAGCTTCTCTATTTCCATCCATTTGGCTGAGAATTGCATGATTTTGTTGTTTCTGATAGGTGAAGGCACATTTTACTCAAAAAGATGTCACAGCTATATCCTCTACTTGGAGTCATTGTGAGAAAAGGAATAAAATATTTCATGTCCAGTTAAATTCAGTCTTTAATATACTTACTATAAAAAATTTCATCAATAATAACAACGTCATTGGGTTGATGCTAGTGAAGAATTTGGAGAATGGTCTGATATTTGTCTGCTGACATTTCTTCCAAGATCTTTCTTTAAAGGACATCAACAGACACTAGTATAATGTATTAATTTAAAGTAGCCCTATGCTGCAAACTAATGGTAAAGAAAGAAAACAAATTCCTATTGCTGTAAGCATCAGGGTGATAATTAAAAATAAATTTTATTTTATTTTTTAAAAATATTTTTAAAATTAAAAAATTAATATCTATTAATATTTAACCAACCCCACCTTAATTTTTTGAAAGGATATTAAAATTCTCTAATGAAGTTTCATTAGGGTATGTTGGTTAAAAGTACAGCTTTAGCAATTACTGCAGAATTATCTTAGCTTAGTTTTTCTTAAACATTTATTTATTACTTTGTTACGTCTCCATTGCCAACCCCTCCCTCTACTGCCTCCCGGCCCCTCACTCCCACCCTCTACCCCCCCTCACACCCATCCCATCCCTCCTATGTGGGGTGTCTCCGTGTACCAGCCCCCCTCAGTTCGTTAATCACGTAAGGTCTAAGAGCTTCCTTTTGCACAGGAGGCATACATGGCAGCTCCACTAGGGTGGGGTGTCCCACTGACATGTAACCAAGTCCGTGTTCCTGTTTTTTTAGGTCTATTGATTGTAGGATGGTTACCCTGTACTATATGGCTAAAATCCAGTTATAAGTGAATATAGGTCATGTGTATCTTTCTGGGTCTGAGTCAGGTCACTCATGATAAGCTTTTCTAGCTCCATCTATATGGCTACAAATAGCGTGACTTCTTTGTTTCTGATAGCTGAATAGTATTCCATTGTGTAGATGTACCACATTTTTTTAATCCATTCTTCAGTTGAGGGACATCTGGGTTGTTTCTAGTTTCTAGCTATTACAAATAAGGCTGCTATGAACATAGCTGAGGAGACATCCCTGTGATTTGGTGAGGAATCCATTGGATATATGCCCAAAAGTTGTATGGCTGGGTCTTGAGGTAGAGTCCCACCAGCAATGTGGGACTGTTCCCTGTCTTCTGCAGCCTCGCTATCATATGCTGTCTGTAGGGAATTAGTAAATATCTAGGGGTTTCTGATACAGTCTTTTAATTCAGGGCATGAAGATTAGCTTATCAGCTTGTGGACTAAAAACAGGAAACAGGAAATACTTAATGGACTAAAAACCAAGGTTGAAGCCAGGGAAAACAGGAAAGACTTAATGGACTAGAAACAAAGTATGTGGAATGGCATTGCTTTCAGCTGCTAAGTGGGCAGAGTCCAAATTAAGCTGAAACAGAGTTCCACCTATTTAAAGACAACTAGATGGAGCCAAGTAGGGCCCCCCAATGATAGAGAGCTTCCATGCTAGCAAGTCCTTATCATCTGATGGAGAAAGTGTTGGTGAACTGATGGACAGATCTCCCTGAGGCAGAAAGAAGCTGGGGCTCAGAGAAAGCCTCAGCAAGACAGCAAAAGGCCAAGGACTAAACCCTGTGGCTCAGCTTTTGTCTAGAGGGGTTTGACCTGTCTGAACAGTGACCTAAACGAAACTGTGGCTGGCTTTAAGGACTGAGGCAGAGTGGCAGAGTTGCTGATATGAAAGAAATAATTTGGCCTACAGATGGCTGGGGTCTCCCAGAGAGAAGAAAGCCTCAAGCCTTTTTTAAGGTGAGACTGCTATAGCCAATTTACCCTAACAGATCTACATCTGAGATATTCCAGAAGAAAAAAGTACTGCTAAGTAAATTAAAGGGTCTACCACAGAAACTGTGTTCCTGACAACTGAAGACCTGCCCCAGAGACTGTATCCTTCTAAAAGCTTAGGAAAAAAGTTGTAATAGTGATCAATAGGTTTAGAGGTTAGGTCATAGGAGTTGTAGGGATTTATAGGGTTAGTAGTTAAGAAAGTGTTAATATATTTTTATAAGTGAATATAGTTATCAATAAAAAATAGTTAATAATGTTAAAGAGTTCAGTTACAGCTGTCTTTTGAGTTTTTGATCTTAGCCATTCTGAAAGGAGTGAGATGGAATCTCAGAGTCCTCTTGAGTTTCATTTCTCTGATCATTAAAGATGTTGAGTATTTCTTCAAGTGTATCTTGGCCATTTTAGATTCCTCTTTTGTGAATTCTATGTTTAGAGCAGTTCCCATGTTTTGATTAGATTACTTCATTTGCTGGTGTTTAATTTCTTGAGTTCTTTATAGATTTTGGATATTAGCCCTCTGTCAGATATGGGGCTGGTGAAGATCTTTTCCCAATCTGTAGGCTGGCATTTTGTTTTATGGACAGTGTCCTTTGCCTTACAGAATCTTTTCAGTTCCATGAGGTCCCATTTATTGATTGATGGTCTTAGGGCCTGAGCTGTTGGTGTTCTGTTCAGGAAGTTGTCACCTGTGCCAATGAGTTCCAGGCTTTTGCCCATTTTCTCTTCTATTAGACTTAGTGTGTCTGACTTTATGTTAAGGTCTTTGATCCACTTGGACTTATGTTTTGTGCAAAGTGATAAATATCGGTCCATTTGTATTCTTTTACAAGTTGATATCCAGTTAGAAGGACAGTTGAAGATGCTGTCCTTTTCCTATTGTGCAGTTTTGGCTTCTTTGTCAAAACTTAAGTGACCATAGGTGTGTGGGTTTATTTCTGAGTCTTCAATTTGATTCCCTTGTTCAACTTGTCTGTTTCTTTACCAGTACCATGCTGTCTTTATAACTGTTGCTCTGTAGTACAGTTTGAAATCAGGGATGAGGATACCTCCAGATGCTTTTTTTTTTTCTTTTTTTTTGTACAGGATTTATTTAGCTATTCTGAGTTTTTTGTTTTTCCATATGAAGTAGAAAGTTATTCTTTATAGGTCTGTAAATAATTGTGTTGTTATTTTGATGGGCATTGCCTTGAATCTGTATATTGCTTTAGGTATGATGGCCATTTTTATTATGTTCATACTACTTATCCACGAACATGGGAGATCTTTCCATCTTCTGATATCTTCTTCAATTTCTTTCTTCAAGGACTTAAAGTTCTTATTGTACAGGCCTTTCACTTGCTTGGTTAGAGTTACCCCAGGTATTTTATATTGTTTGTGGCTATTGTAAAGGGTGTTGTTTCCCTAATTTCTTTCTCAGCCCACTTATTTTTTGTAAAAAGAAGGGCTTCTAATTTTTTTGAATTAATTTTGTATACTGTCACCTTGCTGAAGGTGTTTATCAGCTCTAATAGTTCTCTAGTGGAATGTTTGGGGTTGTTATGTGTACTATCATATCATCTGAAAATAGGGATAATTGGACTTCTTCGTTTCCCTTTCTTTTTTTTTCCTCTTTATTTTTTATTTCTTCAAGTTACATCTCAATTGCAATTCCCTCCCTACTCCCCCCTCCAGTTCCCTCCTCCCACCCTCTTCCGCCTCAACCCACCCATCCCCTTCCTTTTTTTTTTCTAAGTTTAAGGTATATCTTTTTCTCCCCAACAGCCCCCCCCTTTCAGTCCAACAAATGGCTCTTTCTCTTATAATAATAAATACAATATAAAACAATAGAGGTAATTAGGCCACAATTATGAGAGTTATATGGCTTAGCATACATTCCCAATGTCTAGTCCATATGTATTTGGCACCTGACTTCAATGTTCTACTATCTAACCATCTCCATGAGTTTAAAGTTCTAAATCTAACTCAGTCTTCATACTAACTTGCATCACAATTTTAAAAACATCTTCTTAGATCCAGAACACTCTCTTGATTCCTAAACAACTCAAAATTTAACTATGAGACTCTAGCTATATAGTCTTCAACCACCTCAGAGACCTGAGAGGGATAAATATATCTGATTATATAGGAAGTGCAGTGCCCCAGCTTCCAAAACTAAGAAATGACATACCAGTGGCTGCCTGGACAGTGCAATTTGTATCCCCTTGGTCTCCTTTAGTTGTCTTATTGCTCTAGCAAGTACTTCAAGTACTATGTTGAAGAAATATGGTGAAAGTGGACATCCTTGTCTTGTCCCTGAGTTTAGAGGAAATGCTTCAAGTTTCTCTCCATTTAATTTGATGTTGGCTACAGGCTTGCTTCATATCACCTTTATTATTTCTAGGTATGATCCATGTATGCCAGTTCTTTCCAAGACTTTTAGCATGAAGGGGTGTTGGATTTTGTTAAATGCTTTTTCTGCATCTAATGAGATGATCATGTGGTTTTTTTCTTTCAGTTTGTTTGTGGTGGATGACGTTGGTGGATTTTCATATGTTGAACCAGCCCTGCATTCCTGGGATGAAGCCTACTTGATCTGGTATATAATACTTTTGATGCATCCTTGGATTTGGTTTTCAAGTATTTTGTTGAGTATTTTAGCACCTACATTCATGAGGGAAATTGGTCTGAAATTCTCTTTCTTGGCTGAGTCTTTGTGTGGTTTAGGAATCAGGGTTATTGTGGCCTCATAGAATGAGTTTGGCAGTGTTCCTTCTGTTCCAATTTTGTTTAAGATTTTGAAGAGTATTGGTGTTACCCCATCACTGAAGGTCTGGTAGTCCTAACTACCATCTTCTCATGAGCTTTTTTAATTGGGACGCTTTTAATTACTGTTTCTGTTTCCTTAGGGCTTATAGAGTGGTTTAATTTGTTTAATCTTGATTCAGCTTTGGTAGGTAGAATCTTTTTAAAAAGTGGTCCATTTCACTTAGGATTGCAAATTTTGTGGAATACAGGGATTTGAAGTAAGACCTAAGGATTCTTTGGATTTCTTCGATGTCTGTTGTTATTTCTCCCTTTTCATTTCTTTTTTTTTTGTTGTTGTTGTTGATTTTGGTATTTTCCCTGGATTTTTAGTTAGTTTGCCTAAGGGTTTGTCTATTTTGTTGATTTTCTCAAAGAACCAACTCTAAGTTTCATCAATTCTTTGTATTGTTCTTTTGTTTCTAAGTTGTTGATTTCAGCCCTAAGTTTGATGATTTCCTGCCATCTTCTCCTCTTGGGAGTATTTGCTTCTATTATTTTCTAGCTCTTCCAGTTCAGCTCTTAAGCTGTTAATATGAGCTGTAACAATTTTCTTTCTGAAGGCACTTAGTGCCATAAACTTTCCACGAGTCACTGCTTTCATTGTGTCCCATAGGTTTGGGTATGTTGTACCTTCATTTTCATTGAGTTTTAGGAGGAAGTCTTTGATTTCCTTCTTTTTTTCTTCCCTGACCCAATAGTCATCAAGTAGAAAGTTTTTTTAATTTCCATGAATATGTAGGCATTTTGGTCTTTCTGTTGTTGTTGAATTCCAGCTTTAGTCCATGATGATCCAATAAAATGCAAGGGGTTAGTTCAATTTTCTTGTATCTTTTGAGGCTTGCTTTGTGACCAAGTATATCATGAATTTTGGATAAGGTTCCATGACTTGCTAAGAAGAAAGTATATTCTTTTGAAATTGGGTGAAAATGGTCTATAGATATCTGTTAGGTCCTTTTGAATCATGACCTCTCTTAGTCTTATTATTTCTCTGTTTAGCTTCTGTCTTGATGACCTGTCCATTGGTGTGAGTGGGGTGTTGAAGTCTCCCACTATTAGTGTGTGGGGATCAATGTATGGTTTAAGCTTTAGTATTGTCTCTTTTATAAATGTAGGTGCCCTTGTGTTTGGGGCATAGATACTCAGTATTGAGATGTCATCGTGATGAATTTTTCCTTTGACAAGTATGTAATGTCCTTCCCTATCTTTTTTGATTAATTTAGGTTGAAACTCTATTTTATTGGATATTAGGATGGCTACTCTATTTATTGGATATTAGGATTAGCTTGCTTCCTGGGACTTTTTGCTTGGAAAATCTTTTTTCCAGTCCTTTGCTCCGAGGTAGAGACTATGTTTGCTGGTGAGGTGTGTTTCTTGTATGCAGCAAAATGATGGGTCTTGTTTATGGATGCATTCTGTAAGCCTATGTCTTTTTATTGGTGAGTTGAGTCCATTGATGTTGAGGGATATTAATGATCCTAAGGAATAGTCAGGTGTAATTCTGATGGGTCTGCCATTATATGTTATTTGGCCTTTTTATCTTACAGCTTTTAATATTTTTTTCTTTGTTTTGTATATTTGGGGTTTCACCTATTATGTGTCAGGCAGAATTTCTTTTCTGGCCCAATCTGTTTGGGGTTCTGTATGCTTCTTGGATTTTTACCAGCATCTCTCTCTCTCTCTCTCTCTCTCTCTCTCTCTCTCTCTCTCTCTCTCTCTTTTTGGTTTTGGATTTTTTTTCTATGGTTTTGTTGAAAATGTTTCCTGGTCCTTGAAGTCTGGAGTCTTGTCTTTCATCTATTCCTATAATTCTTCGGTTCCTTCTTTTCATTGAGTTCTTGATTTCTTGGATGTTATGAATGCGGACTTTTTTAGATTTATCATTCTCTTTGGTTGTTGCATTTATTTCTTCAATTGAGTCTTCCATGCCTGAGATTCTGTCTTCTATGTTTTGTATCCTATTTATGATACTCATGTCTGTAGTGTCATCAATAGGATACAATTGTAGCTATCAAGAATATACAAATAACTGTAACACTAACCACTAAGAAAACAAACAGCCCAATTAAAAATAGGGTTCTAAAACTAAACTGAGGATTCAAAAAAGAAATACAAAATTGTAAAAATGTTCAGCATCCTTAGCAACCATAGAAATGCAACTTACAGCTACTTTTATATTTTGTCTTAGCACCAATCAAAATGGATTACATTTTTTTAAATAGAGAAAAAATGCTGACATGAGTGTGAGGACAGGAGACCTTCATTCCATGCTAATGGGAATAATAACTGCTTTGGTCTCTGTGGATATCAGTGTGAAGTTTCCTCAATAAGCTAAAAATGGATTACTATATTTGATTTATAAGAATTTTTCCAAAAGATTTTGCATCCTAATAAAAAATAATTCACATTCATATATGTTCAATGCTACACTCTCCACAGTGTAAAGTCAGGAACTATAAAGACTCTGGTTGCCCATCAACTAATGCATGGATAATGAAAATATGGTAATAAAACCAAGACAGTATTATTCAGCTGTTAAAAATAGAATTATGAATTGTGGGTTAATATATGGAGCTAAAATAATAATTTTGATTGAGGTAATCCAAACTCAGAAAGACTAGAGCTTCCGTTATCTGTTGATGTTTGTTTTGGATTTTTAGATATGTCTTTAGCTTGTAGTATGCAGAAAAGCCAAGAAATCAATAAGGGGCCATGAAGATCTTTAAGTGGGGGGGATATATTTCAGATGGTATGGAATGGAATAAGGATTATGAGAGCAAAAGGATTAATTGGGGCGGGTGAATGGGAAGAAAAGATATAGTTTGAAGTACAGGGAGATGACTAATGCTAATGCCTTTGAAAAAGCTAAATGGAATTCTATTGTAGTAGCTTCCGAATACATGTATGCACATATATACAATTAATTTAAATGTATCTACTCTATAATGATGTAGGGTATATTGATGCATCTCATAGAAAATATAGTTTGTTAAATAAAAACCCACTGCCAGATATGAGTTGTCTCTTTCTAAGTCATGTTAGTGAGCTACCTAAGTCATGATATAAGCCCAGCAATATTGTATTGTTTTGGTTACCCTCTAAAATTTGATCTGTGACCCTATTGATGAAGACACCACATATTTGAATCACAGAGTTTGCAGGTAACAAATCAGTAAAGATCTAGAAGTTTTATCATTGTTGTTCAGCATTTAACTATGCAGGAATCCTCTGTGCACTCCACCATGGACCTGTCATAATCAATAGTCTTAATGAGTTTGTAAACCCCAAGAGTTAAAATACCAAGTAGTCTGTCATAATATGTCCACTGGTACAAGAGCAGCAAATGTCATGGAAGTAAATAAGTACCTTCTTATTGTGTCTAAATCCTAAAGAACAGTTTGGAGCTCATGCTAAACACTGATACTGGGGGAAAGAACCAGTGACAGAATAGGCTATTGTGTTTAGGAGAGATCCTATAGATTATAATCTGGTAAATGAATTACAACCATATATTAGTGTTTTCCTCAATTATCATCAGGGAAATTTTATTTTACAGTAGTTGGAGATCAACACAGAGACTCAAAACTAGTCAGCATGTAGCATATAAGAAACAGTGGAGTGCTCAGTTTTAAGTGGGATGTCAATGAAGCACTCTCTCCTCTAAACTCAAGGATCATCATAGAAAATGCAGTGGAATATTTGTAAGGTCCATGAGTACAAGATAATTAAAATGAAACAGTGTTTTCAAGACAGAACATCACAGTTGCACACATAAACTCTGTTCCTATGACTGCAACAAAATTCCTGCATATGATAAGACAAAATTCCACCATGAATGGAGGGAGTCACACCTAGTCAAGGAGCCATTGACAACTGAGGACTGTTTGTGAGAGAGCATTTTTCTCAGAGATGTAGCCCCTGAAAAACTCCCCTTTTCTAGTACATGTCCCCACACTCATTCTTTTACTTATTTAAAGATGCATACAATCATTTCCATGGTTGTGATACATGCTGTTCAGTGGTTTTCTTCTATACTACAACTGATAAAAACTTGGACCCCTGAGGACCATAAATGGCAAAGGTGAATGGCAAAGCAATTACGAAAAAGGCTTCCTTTGTGTCTTATAAACTTTAATTAAGTTCTGTAATGTCCTTCTACAAAACATAAATACTATTAACTCTATTCAGCAGAGTGAGAGTATGGAGATCATAAAGTTAACCAATCAAGAAGTTTCAATATCAGAACAATTTTCTTTGGTAAAACTATACTGAAAAAAATCCTGTTGTATTTTTTGTTTGTTTGTTTGTTTCTTAATCTGCATCATTTATTTCATACTGTTCTTCTGATGTTCTGTTTTTGGCTTATAGAATTTTTCCTCCAGTAAGAATTAGAACATAGGGTCATATGAGGTGCTGAATTGAGCGTTGAAGTTCAAACATAGTAGGTGAACTGCTGGAGATTAATTGCTTACTGAAACTGTCACTGCTGAGCACACAGGGTGCTTTAGCATTGCTGGTTTTCATTAGCAAAGGGAAGGGTTTGGCTACTGGAAAATTATTCATGCAGCTGAAGAGAAGAGTAAACATGTAAAGAAAAAAGTCTTGCAAATTTCAGTAACAGTAAAATGCTTAATTGTGAAGGAATACCTAAGATATATTAAAAACACCTAAATTCACTGAATGTTGGTTATTTTAATGTTTATTTCTCTTATGAAAAATATATTAGTATGTTCCTTACATATTGCTCTTTGGCATATCAGAGATGAAAAATTGTGACATAAATCTGTAATTAAGATTATCTGGCAACAATTCTTTACAGACTTTGAAAGAACTCTTCTCAACTTTATATGGAAAAATTAAAAACAAAAACAGTCTTGTACAATAAAAGAACATCTGTAGGCATCACCATCCCTGACTTCAAGCTTTACCACAAAACAATAGTAACAAAAACATCATGGTATTGGCATAAACACAGATAGGTTGATCAATGGAATCAAATCGAAGACCCTGAAATAAACTCAAACACCTACAGACACTTGATTTTTGAAAAAAAGATGCCAAAACCATACAATGGAAAAAAGATAATATCTCCAAAAAATGGTTTTGGTCTAAGTGGGTGTCTTGCATGGAGAAGAATGCAAATAGACCCATATTTATCACGATGCAGATGCAGAAAACTCAAGGCCAAGCGAATCAAAGACCTCAACATAAAATCAGATACACTAAATCTAATAGAAGAAAAAGCAGGGAAAAAACTTGAACTCATTGGCACATGAGACAACTTCCTGAAAAGAACATCAATAGCTCAGGCACTAAGATCAACAATTAGTAAAAGGGACCTCATGAAACTGAAAAGCTTCTGTAAGGCCAAGGACACTGTCATTAGAACAAAACAGCTGCCTACAGATTGGGAAAAGATCTTTACTAACCCCATACCCGACAGAGGGCTAATATTCAAAATATATCAATAATGCAAGATATTAAATATCAACAAACTAAATAATCGGGAAAAAAGGGGGTACAGAGCTAACCTGAGAATTCACTACAGAGAAATCTCAATTGGAGGAGAAGCACTTAAAGAAATGCTCAATGTCATCAGGGAAAAGTAAATCAAAATGACTCTGAGATTCCATGTCATACACATGAGAATGACAAAGATTAAAAATTCAAGTGACTGCACATGTGGGTTTGGATATGAAGAAAGGGAAATACTTCATCGTTGGTGGGAGTAAAAACTTGTACAATAACTTTAGAAATCAATCTGGTACTTAATCAGAAAATTGAGAATAGTTCTACTTCAAGACTAAGTTATGCCACTCCTGGGCATACACTCAAAATATGCTTCACCAGACCACAAGGACATTTCCTCAACTATGTTCATAACAACTTTATTTGTAATAGCCAGAAACTGGGAACAACCCAGATTTCCCTCAACCAGGAGTACATAAAGAAACTGTGGTACATTTACTCAATAAAATACTACACAGCTATTAGAAACAGGGATACCATGAAACTTGCAGGCAAATGAATGTAGCTGGAAAAGATCATCCTGAGTGAGGTAATACAAATCCAGAAAGACACGCATCGTATGTACTCACTCATAAGATCCAAAGATACTAAGTAACAAGGAGGGCTCAAGGGATGATGCTTAAATTCCTCTAAGTAGGGGAAATAAAATAGACACCAGAAGTTGATGGAGAGAGGGAACTGAACAAGAACTTAACATAACTGCCATCTGAGAGGCCTTGTCCATCAGATAATGGAAACAGATTAAGAAACGCACAGTCAAGCATCAGGCAAAATTCAGGGAGTCTTATGGAAGTGTTAGGGGAAGGTTTGAGGGAACTGGAGGGGTCAAGGACATCTCAAGAAGACCTATATAGCCAATTAACTCAGGTACAGGGGAGCTCATAGAGACTGAACAACCAACCAAAGGACATGCATTCTCTAGGTCCATATGTATGAAGCTCATGGGGTGCTAAATCCTCAAGTGGATACCCTAACAATTGGAGTGGGGTCAATCTCTGACTTGGACTCTGTTGCCTCACTCTGGCCCATTTTCCTAGCAGACCTGCCTTGTCTTGCCTCAGTGGAAGAGGAGGCACTTAGTCCTGATACAAGTTGATATGCCACAGTGGGTTGGTACCAGGGTGGAGAGTATGGGAGAAGTGGGTGGGAGGGTGATATTGGGAGGAGAGGACGGAGGGTAATTGCAACTGTGATGTAAAATAAACAAATAAATTAATTAATAAAAAGATTATGTGTCAAAAAGTGTATAATTATATATTTGAATATAACTTCCATCATTCAGTAGCTGTATTGTCTTGAAAGCATCATCAGGAAGAAAGAAAGAAAGAAAGAAAGAAAGAAAGAAAGAAAGAAAGAAAG
>CAJQZJ010032464.1:11249660-11314430 GCA_907164525.1 Lophiomys imhausi
AGAAAGAAAGAAAGAAAGAAAGAAAGAAAGAAAGAAAGAAAGAAAGAAAGGAAGGAAGGAAGGAAGGAAGGAAGGAAGAAAAAGAAGATGTAGTCCTTATTTTTTCATCTATAAAACTGAAATAATTAGAAAGCCATCTGCTTCATTGAGATGTGTAATACATATAAGAGAACATATTAATATTCCCAATTAGTTTGAATATAACAAGATTTCAATAAAAGATATACGATTGATCTTATCATTTTCAGAAAGCATGTTACAACTACAAAAGTACATACTTTTTTCTAAGTTTAAAACCTAAAATACTTGGTAACTGGAAAAGTGGCATAGTAATTAAGAGTACCCAAATTTCATTCCTAGCAACCATATAGTGATTGATTTACAATAATCTTTAACTCCAGTTCCTAAGTATCTGATACTTTCCTCTGATGGCTGTCTGTGTGTGCCAGGCCTGTAAAGAAAACAACCAAACCATACAGAATATAATTCTTAAAAATTAAAAAAATCCTAAAAACCTTAAATATACCATGTGACATAATCAATAAAATCAATAATTCTGTTGCTATTCTTTAGAAAGAGGAATTTTGTGGTATAATGAGCAAAGACTAATATGGGAGATACTAACTGTGAGAGAATTCTTAACAAAAGGACTCTATTGAATTGAATTTCAACAGAAACAATGGAGAGGAAATAACCTCGGAGGTGGCAGAAAATGTAAAACTAGAAATACTAAAAAGAGTTTGAACTAAAACTTCTACAATGAATATATATAATTTTTCTTTTAAGTTTACATTGCTCCTTTGTGAATTTCATGTCATGCACCCCAATCTCACCCATCTTCCTCCACTCATACCTACCTTCCACCCTTGTAACCTCCCCCGCCAGCAGAAAGATAAAAAAAGGCTCATTGTGGAAGCTGTAGTATGTCACAGTGTCTCCCATGGTATACTCTTTTTTCCACATTTGTTTACTTGCAAATTCATTGCAATGCCTCTTTAGTCTGTTACAAGGCCTCTGGCCTCTGTTACTCTATCTATACTGGAACCTCACTGGGGCTCCTCAAGGATATCTTGTTGTTGTCCTGTGTCATGGAGATCCTGTGTTTTTGGATCTGTAAAACCAGACATTTCATGCACTCCAACAGTTCATTGATGGGGTAGATATTGGAGTGGGCCAATTCAAAGCCCTTGATCTAGGCCTAAGTGTTATCTGAGCTGGTCAGCCCATTGACTTTTCTGCTATCTTACCCTCAAGACCAGCTCATCAGCAGCCCCTGCTACCAGTATCAGTTCTACCCAGATGCCAAGACAAGATTCAGTGCCCACTCTCCTGATTGTTGCAGCTGGTGTGAAGGACATGTCCAGTTCTCCCACTCTCATGACCCCTGGGTCAGTTCTCCTGACGTTCATTGATGGCAAGGGACAAGGGAAGGGAGAATGGCATTTCTCCCTTGCCTGTGTCCCCACTTAGCATAGAAGAGCCAAAACGGCACAATGGAAGGAAGCATCTTCAACAAATGGGGCTGGTCCAACTGGATGTCCACATGTAAAACAATGAAATTAGACCCATACTTATCACCTTGTACAAAACTTAAGTCCAAGTGCATCAAAGACCTTAACATAAGACTTGTCACACTAAATCTACTAGAAGAAAAAGTGGGAAAAACCCTCGAACTCATTGGCACAGGTGACAACTTCCTGAACAGAACACCAACAGCTCAGGACCTGAGATTAACAATCAATAAATGGACCTCATGAAACTGAAAAGCTTCTGTAAGGCAAAAGACATTCATTCGAACAAAACGGCAGCCTACAGACTGGGAGAAAATCTTCACCAACCCCACATCTGACAGAGGGCTAATATCCAAAATCTAGAAAGAACTCAAGAAATTAAATACCAAGAAACCAAATAATCCAATCAAAAAATGGGGGACAGAGCTAAATAGAGAATTCACAAAGGAGGAATCCCTAATGGCTGAGAGACACTTGAAGAAATGCTCAACATCCTTAATCATCAGAGAAATGCAACTCAAGACGACTCTGAGATTCCATCTCACACCTGTCAGAATGGCTAACATCAAAAGCTCAAATGACAGCACATGCTGGCGAGGGTGTGGAGAAAGGGGTACCCTACTCCATTGCTGGTGGGAGTGCAGGCTTGTGCAACCACTATGGAGGTCAGTCTGGCGATATCTTAGAAAACTTGGAATAGCTCTGCCTCAGGACCCAGCCATACCACTTCTGGGTATACACCCAAATGCCTCTTCACGGAATCATAAGGAAGTTTCCTCAACTATATTCATAGCAGCCTTATTTGTAATAGCTAGAAACTGGAAACAACCCAGATGTCCCTCAACCCAAGAATGAGTTAAAAAACTGTGGTACATCTACACAATGGAATATTATTCAGCTATCAGGAAAAATGAAATTATGCAATTTGCAGCCAAATGGATGGAACTAGAGAAACTCATCCTGAGTGAGCTAACCCAGACTCAGAAGGATGCACATGGCATCTATTCACTTATAGTAGGATTTTAGCTATATAGTAGAAGGTATCGATACTACAACTAACACAACAAAGGGAACTTGGACATATACTTTTTATTTTTTTTATTTATTTTTTATATTTTTAATATTTTTTTCTATTTTTTAGTATTTTTTATCTATTTGTCTGTTTATTTGTTTGTTTGTTTTTTAGTTCTCTCTCCTGGGAAATGAGACACTTTTCACTGATGGTACTGCCTCGTAGACTTCCAATGAATGAGGAGGCTCTTGGCCCTAATATGACCTCTCAACTGAGATGAGGGACTGTTATATAAGGACTCCCCACCCCAGAGAAATGGGATGGAAGGGTAAGGAGGTAAAGAAAAAAAATGAAATGTGATGTTTCGGGCCTTTTACTACTAATTGTCATAAACTGTTTAGGATAATTAAGAAATGCAAACTAATAGTTATGCAAGCTGGTCATTCTGTTAGGTACTATGACAGCCTATTATAGTTATTTTCTAAGCTAATCACAAATAAAGCTGCTAAGAGACAAGCAACATCTGCTTACCCTAATATAAGAGATAGATAGGGCCTCTTCAAAAACCTCAAGAGATCTGCAATATATGGCATTCAAAGATGTTTTCATAACTTTAAATTTTTTATATCAAGACATATCAAATCCTGACAGCACCCCCTATTCTCCCCCAAGTAGAAGATGAGCATCAAAGAATCTCCAGTGGGAGATAATTGAAGTAGTCACAAGTCTATCTCTTGGTAGGAAAAGCCCCTTGCTCTAACTGTAGACAGAATGCTGTCCAAAAAGGACAAAACCTGGAAGCAGGTAAGTCGACAGCCTAGCTCTGCTAAGACAGGGTAGGCAAGTCCTTCATAACCCCTGCTCTACAATCAATGTCTGTCAGAGAAAAGGGGCCAAACGACTGAAGATCGATGCTGTAATGTATGGAGAGAAAATGGGAACTGTCCAGGCAGCCACTGGTAAGTCATTTCTTAGTTTGGGAAGCTGCAGGCCCTGTACTTCCCATAAAATCAGCTATATTTATCCCTCTCAGGTCTCTAATGTGGTTGAAGAACAGATAGCTAGAGCCTCATAATTAAATTTTGAGTTGTTTAGGAATCAAGAGAGTGTTATAGATCTAAGAAGATACTTTTAAAATTGTGTTGCAAGTTAGTATGAATGTTGAGTTAGATATAGAACTTTAAACTCATGGAGATGGTTAGATAGTAGAATGTTAAAGTCAGGTACCAAATACATATGGACTGGTCATTGGGAATGTATGCTAAGCCATATAACCCTCATAACTGTGGCCTAATTACCTGTGTTGTTTTTTATTTTTTATTATTTAAAGAGAAAGAGCCATTTGTTGGCCTGAAATGGGAAACTGTACGGGGAAATAAGATACACCTTAAACTTAAAAAAGAAAAAAATAGGGAAGAGGATGGGGGGGTTGAGGGTGAAAGGGTGGGACTGGAGGGGGGAATAGGGAGGGGACTGAGATTGAGATGTAACTTGAAGAAATAAAAAATAAAAAAATAATAAAAAAAAGAGACAGATCCAGCTGCCTTACACTCAAGCTTTGGGCTGGTTCGCCCACAACCCTATATCCAGGACAAGCTGTATTGTGCTTCCCTGATTGTGCCTCCACAATTTTTCAAAACAAAATAGTTTCAAAGGCTCTAAATAACTGCTTCTATTAAAAATCTATAATAAAAAATAGCACTTGTGTGTAGGTATAACCAATACATGAACCACTTTTGAATGGGCACATGAGATAAATCATTTAAAACTAACAAATGTTTTGAAAATAAATTTTCTCTACTTTAAATGTATTTTCTTCTATTTTTAGGTTTATTAATATATCTGTTTATTTTTGTTTAGTTGTTTATTTTAGGGAGTGAGGGACACTCCATTGTACACATGTGGAAGTTAGAGGACAATTTAAAAGAGTTGCTGTCTCCTTCCACTCAGTAGTCTCAATGCTAAAACTCAGACCTTCAGCCATGTCAGCAAAAGCCTTTACACATTCAGCTATTTTGTCTTTCTTGGCTTTTCTTCTAATTTGACCTCATGTCTGTCTATGAACTAATTCACTGCTGAAAATGATAAACTCAGCCCTGAGTTTAGATTCCCACGTTAAGATGCTGCACCACCACCAAAACAGACTCAGAACTTATCAAAGCTGTCTTATGGGCCTCCTCTTGCTTCTAGATTGGAGGTCTATGTATTGTATGTCTGAACTTTAGACATTGGAGCCTCATAGGTCCGTATCCTTATAACCGACTCAACAGCCAGACAAAATGGCACTTTCCTACACATAGATCCATTTTTCGTGCTACTTTTCATATTTTTAGTTGTTTTCACCAACCCTTCTTCCCAGCCAGATCCCTCTAGTTGTTTTTTCACGTCACTTAGATTAGCATGATTTGAGTGTGTGACGCATCATTGCTGATTCCACAGCAGCCAGTTCACTCTCTTCCCTCTGCAATTTCTGCTTTCATAGACCGTCTCAAGCACTAGTAATTAAAACTCACAAAAGCAACTCTATTCCCATTTTATTTCTTGTATTTTCCCTAAACTGAAGTTACAAATCAAGTAGACACTAAGTATTCAATAAAAACATATTGAATAAGTGATTGAAGAATTACCAAGTGGAAAATTAACTTAAATAAAATGACCAAATTGGTGAGAGTAAACAAATAATAAAGGCAACCTGATTGAGAAATAGTGGAAATCTTAATGTGTAGAGCATTCAAAATCTCAGTGAATTCTTTTTTTTTAATGTCTTTTTTTATGTTTATTTATTAGTTCAGGTTACATCTCCATCAGAGTGCCCTCTTTCCACCCTTCTCAGTCCTGCCCTCCCACCCTATATCTCCATCTATTCCATCCTGCTCGGCTTGAGTGAAGTATAACGACATATCTGTCCCCTGCCCCGGTTCAGCAGTCATATGAGGGCCAAGAGCCTCCTGGGGGCCTTGGGGGCCTACAAGGCAGAACCACTAGGGAAAATGTCTCATTGACAGGTAAAAAAGTCTATGTTCCTGTTCCCTTTGGTGCATTGGCTGCAGTATAGTTGTCCTGTACTATATGGCTAAATTCTGATTATAAGTGAATAGATGCCATGCACATCCTTCTGAGTCTGGGTTAGCTCACTCAGGATGAGCTTCTCTAGTTCCATCCATTTGGCTGCAAATTCCATGACTTCATTGTTTCTGATGGCTGAGTAGTATTCCATTGAGTAGATGTACTACAATTTTTTTTATCCATTCCTCGGTTGAGTTGTTTCCAGTTTCTAGCTATTACAAATAAGGCTGCCATGAACATAGATGAGAAAACATCCTTGTGGTTTGGTGAGGATTCATTTGGATACATACCCAGAAGTGGTATGGCTGGGTCTTGAGGTAGAGCTATTCCATGTTTTCTAAGATATCATCAGACTGATTTCCACAGTGATTGTACTAGTTTGCACTCCCACTAGCAATGAAGGAATGTTCCCCTTTCTTCACACCCTCGCCAGCATGTGCTATATCATTTGAGCTTTTGATTTTAGCCATTCTGACAGGTGTGAGATGGAATCTCAGAGTCGTTTTGAGTTGCATTTCTCTGATGATTAAGGATGCTGAGCATTTCTTCAAGTGTCTCTCAGCCATTAGGGATTCCTCCTTTGTGAATTCTCTATTTAGTTCTGTCCCCCATTTTTTTGATTGGATTATTTGGTTTCTTGGCATTTAATTTCTTGAGTTCTTTGTAAATTATGGATATTAGCCCTCTGTCTCAGTGAATTCTTTTGGAAAGAATTTTTGCAAAAAGATAGAAAATATAAAAAAATATTTTAATGATGTAGGTATTGTATAACACTTTGGAGTAGTACAATTTACATCTCTTAAAAACAGTGATGTTATTTTAGGTAATTGAGGTGTAAATGTGAATTACATGACTCTATCAATTACTGTTTCATACCAGTTGTTTTATTTTATTTTGCTTTTCATATTCACATAGAGGAGGCAAATAGTTAAACTTATTGGATTTTTTTTTGTAAAGATATTCCACCCTGTAGATTTTCAAACCAGAGGTACTTGTTAATAGAGTGGAGATAGATGTTTTGCACAGAAGACTCTACCTGTTCTGTGCTTCAAGGTGAGCTTGCTATTTACAGTTTCCTCATAATGCTTATATCTGTTCTGGGAATATAACACCAAAAACCAAGTTATTAGATGTGTATATAATTAAAGTTCATTGTCCTTGTGTAGGATATTGAGGGCCCTTAAGAGAGGAAAGGACTGTACATTTTCACACACAGACTTTAGAAAAATCACTTCAGTTACCCGGATCCATCTTGTATTTCCTTTTTCTTTCAGTGAAAATGAGAAAGTGCACTTAGGACTTTATACTGTAAAGACACCTGTCACCAGACAGACTGTATTAATATCTGCTATCAAATTTGAAAGTGATCCCTAAAGGTAAATACTAAAGATTTTTTTCATATTGAAATTGATAACCAATTCATTAAAGTTCACTAATTTCAATATTGAGTCAGTTCATGAATTTAAGTACCAAAAAGTATAATTTTAGGAATATCCTAAGGCTTTCAAATTTTACTGAAATTATTTTTATTCCATTAAAGTTAAAATTTGTGTCTTATTCTTATAGAATAGATGTGATTTATCATATCTAAATGAATCTTTACTTTAGAGGTCCATATGTGAAACTTTTCTTCGGTGATATATTTACATAAATTCTCCTTTTCCTTTCCTCCCTCCAAATCCTCCTGTATACCCTGCTCCTTGCTTTCTTTCAAATTCTTGGCTTCTTTTTTAATTAACTGCTATTGCATATGTATGAAACATATATATATTTATATATTTAAAAATATTTCTGAATATAACTTGCTCACTCTATGTAATGTGTATTTTCAGGTCTGATCATTTGGTAGTGGACAGTCAATTGCTGTGCTCTTCCCTAAAGAAGATTATTTGCTCAGCATGCCTTAGTTGCATGTTTTTGTTGTTGTTTTTCTTTTTAGTATTTGGTTTTAGTTGGTTTTTGTTGTTGTTTTGTCTGCTTGTTTTTGTAGTGTTTAGGCTTCAGGGGCTTTTCCTAGCTCACATATCATGACCATTTATCTTTTCCTTGTTCATATCATGTAAGACCTATATCAGGGAGTTTTCTGTGAGATTTTGTCTTCTACTAATGTCATCAGTTGTACCCACAATGTTCCGCCAACCTTTGTAAAATTGTAAGTTCAGTCTCATGATGTTGGAAGGAATCATTAGCTCTGGACATTTTAGTGACTTCTCACATACCTGTTTCCAACAATATGATACCTAATTTCTGACACTGCATAATGTCGCAGATGTCTCTGGTACTTGATTGTTAGGAAAGGCTATTAAAAACATGCCACACAAATATAGCTTTCACTTGCCGTTGGGCCATTCTTGATTCAGACAACAATATACTTAGCAATTATATGTCACTTGATAGACTGTAAAAATAGTTTTTTTGCTTCAATCCAAAGCTAGAACAATTCTAAGAAGGTGATTTCTGTCTATGTTGCTGTGTGTCAAATTGTATTCTGTGGGGTTATGGGATAATTGTACATGGAACAGGGAGTTGAGTTTTATTCTATCAATAACACCCATAAGCTCTTCTTACTGTTTCTATTTCTCATCCTCTCTATTGATGAGGGAATACTTATTTATAAATCATATTTTGTTAAACAGAATTAGTTCCAATTTTTATTTTATGTTTTTGTCTTTGTGTTCAGATGAGTGCTTGAATTTAAAATGTTATCCCATGATATAAATGTCATTAGATAAAATAACATACATGTAACTTAGTGCCTTAGTGACAAAAATTCTGATGGTCATCATTGGCTTCATTACTCACTCAGAAGTAGAATATCACTACCTCCAGGACTTCCAGTGAATGGGATTTATTCCACTGTGGCATATATAAGAACTCCTAGAGTGTATTATAGGAAAGCATGCTACAGCAAGTGTCACTGGGCTTTAAATGATACCTCTACTTCACTTAACACTCATCCTTTGCTCCAACTTCACTTTAGAGAATTCCACAGACTCAATGGTTATGAACAGAAACATCAACTGTCCTTATTATTCTGTTATATATCATATATACATATCACCTAATATATGTGTGTGTGTGTGTGTGTGTGTGTGTGTGTGTGTGTGTGTGTGTGTGTAAGTTTATGTGTCAATATACGGACATGTGTGTTTTTGTATATATTTTTATATATTTCTCCATAGCTGTCTTAAAGAAAAATATTAGATGATTTAAGATGCTTCATGCTTTTAAGAGCTGGGTTTCAAAACAATAACTGTATGTCAACATGATTTTATATGATGACAATAGCTAAAATTAGTGGTCTCATTTTGGTGAAAAGAATGACACAGATGTTAATATAAAAAGTCATGTTCACTGTTGCGTTTTACATTTAAATCACCTTGTTAAGCAAGCAAAAGGGTACAAAAAGCTAGAAGGTCTATTTTACTTGTTAGCATTATAGCTACTATGGCCTCTCTTAATCAATATTCAAATTAATATCCCAATCTATACCAAGCTTTGTTTGCCAACACATTTATATTAAATATTAAAAGTTAAGGGCAATGAGGACATGGGCTCAGCTATTATTCATTTTATATTATATACATAGCATCAAGAACAGTAAATGCCACAGAGTATTCATTCAATAAATGTCTGTTAATTAAATGTGTATAACTTTTTTTGAACCTCTGACAATATGAGGAAGGCATCCTCACTTACAAAATAAAAGAAACGAGTACACTCCTATGTGTGTTAAAAAACAAATACAAAATTTTCTATCATTTAAAAATATATGAAGGAAACACTAAAAATTATTTCTTTGGTAAAAATGGCATCATTACTTTATATACGTTTCAGTCCACATTCCTAAGGAGTAGTAAACAATGATGACACATTGTTTTTCTTAAATTAAGGTTTCTTCCATGTATTAAGGACTTTGGTATGTCCTAGTATATTGCTAACTGTAGACAGAATTTCATAAACATATTTTGTTGTGTGAATCATGGGGAGAACTGCAATACTTTTACAGTATTGGAATCGACCTTCATTTGGTTTGACATTAACAAATGCCCTAGTGGTGCATGAATGATAAGGTATCTGTATGACAAGGTACATATCCACAGGAAAAACTGATTATGGTGAGCTATGTAACTGCTAATGTTTTCAATCTTCTCTATTCAGAAGTTTTTTTTTATATAGCATTAAAGTTAACACCTGTTTAAAACACATAACTTGTCTATTGCCTACTTAAAAGGAGCCCTTGTTTGCTTAATGCTATATGTATTTTTTGAGGACTTGTCTTAAGTATTGAGGATATCCTCTTCTGTCCATATGAATAGTTTATGAATATAAGTTTATTATTATAAATTTAGACAAAAATAAATTTTGTCACATTAAAATGTCAATGCATTTTTGTTATGTGTCATGTACAGTCCCATTATACAGTGCATACCATGACCTCATTTTATAATATACATATCAAACAAAAGTAATATTTTATTCTTTACTCTTTAATTATTTTGCCTCAATGATATATTCAATCTGTTAATATTTTATTCAAGATTTTTATGGTTGTAAGAAGGAAAGGGTCTATTTTTATTTTCATATGCCACTCAACTAATTTTGATGCAAGGACCTACTAACCTCTTAAAATGTCAGTAACACATTTTAGTGAGTTATTTAATTTTAATGTGTAAACTGTAAGTAGCTCTTAAAATCTCAGTAACAATTTCTTTTAATGTGAAATCAATCTTCCCTTACTGATTTGTAAAAACTTGAATTTCAAATGGAATGATCCTTTTATACTTTAAAAATTGTGTGTATTTGAATAAAAATGATTCAATTTTGAAATACTAACTTAATTTCTTTAAATATTTATAGCTGTTAAAATTTATATTATATTGTAACCTCAGCAGAAAACAGATCAGACACCAAAGAAGACGAGTGGCCCAGATGATCCAGCCTTGCAGACTTCTTCAATAGCAGTTTCCTCAAAAGTCTACAACCACAACAACTCAAAATCGCTAAGATCGTTCAGCTCCACAGGCTATTCCAGCCAGATCTTCAGTAAAGCTCTGAAGATCAGCTTCTCTCTATGAACTTCTTAGGACTTATAAATAGCTGAGCACAAAAGGACTGAACATCAAATGATTCTATTAACATTTTTAACCATTTTTGCATTCTTATTTGGGCCCCAAACAGGTTTACTTCGTCCCAAATCAGCAGGAAGTGATTTTAAGAGAACAACGTCCCATCCCCAGAAGGTGGGGAGGGTGTTCTCCCCCTTTGGTTATTTGAAAGATAATAGAAAATTTTGTTATTTAGGGGAAAAGACTACAAGCTGTTAAATGGTCTTGTTAAATGGGTTTTGGAGGTTAGAACCAGGGACTTCTCTCTTTTGCTTTTCTGTATCCTCCTTTCTCTCCTATATAGGAGTGAACAGACATGAGAAAAATGGGACATAGACATAGTATAGGAAAGATCAAGAAAAAAGGACAGATTATTGAATATAGCCTTATACCTTTGTATACTGATACAAAATTAATATTATATTTGGCTAAATTGGTATTGATCATTGTATATTAATGCAAAATTAAGATTGTATAGGGCTACATTGGTATTGATCTTTGTATATTGATACAAAATTAAGATTATATTTGGCCACAATGGTATTGACCCTTGTATATTAAAGTAAAATTAAGATTGTATTGGGCTACATCGGTATTGATCTTTGTATATTGATACAAAATTAAGGGTAACACATCTTAAAGGTATTGTTCGTAGTAATACTTAAAAATGAAATGTCAAGTTTTGACCTCTCACTACCAACTGACATAAACTGTTTAGGATAATTAAGAAATGGAAACTAATAGTCATGAAAACGTGTCATTTTGTTAGTTACTATGACAGTCTATCACAGTTATTTTCTAAGCTACTCAGAAATCAAGTTTCTAAGAGAAAAGCAATATTTGCTTATCTAAATATAAGAGATAGATAGGGCATCTTCAAAAACCTCAAGAGATCTGCAGAATATGGCATTCAAAGATGTTTTCTTAACAAGATTTTTTAATATCGAGACATGTCAGCTCCTGACAGCACCCCCTATTCTCCTCCAAGTAGAAGATGAGCATCGAAGAATCTCCAGTGGGAGATGATTGAATTGGTAATAAGCTGTTCTCTTGGCAAGAAAAACCCCTTGCTTCAACTGTAGACAGACTTCTGTCCTAAAAGGACAAAACTTGGAAGCAGATAAGTCGACAGCCTAGCTCTGCCAAGACAGGGTAGGTAAGTCCTTCATAATTCTTGCTCTACAATCAATATCTGTCAGAGAAATGGGGCCAAATGGCTGAAGATTGATGCTGTAATGTATGGAGAGAAAATGGGAACTGTCCAGGCAGCCACTGGTAGGTCATTTTTTAGTTTTGGAAGCTGCAGGCCCTGCACTTCCTATATAATCAGATATATTTATCTCTCTCAGGTCTCTGAGGTGGTTGAAGAATAGCTAGCTAGAGTCTCATAGTTAAATTTTGAATTGTTTAGGAATCAAGAGGGTGTTCTGGATCCAAGAAGATATTTTTGAAATTATGAGGCAAGTTAGTATAAAAGTTGAGTTAGATATAGAACTTTAAACTCATGGAGATGGTTAGATAGTAGAATGTTAAAGTCAGGTGCCAAATACATATGGACTGGACATTGTGAATGTATTCTAAGCCATATAACTCTTATAATTGTGGCCTATTTATTTCTGTTGTTTTGTATTGTATTTATAGTTATAAGAAAAAGAACCATTTTTTGGACTGAAAGGGAGAGCTGTTGGGGGGAAAAAAGAAATACCTTAAACTAAAAAAAAAAAAAAGAAGGGAAGAGGATGGGGGGTTGAGGGGGAGGAGGGTGGAAGGGTGGGACTGGAGGGGGGATTGTGATTGAGATGTAACTTGAAGAAATAAAAAATAAATTATTAAAAAAAGAAAATAAGAGAAAGGCAAAAAAATTTATATTGTTTCATTCAATTTGAAAATTTCTAAACTTGTCTAAGTTTTCATGTATATTTTTATATTTAGTTTATAGATTCATTTTGTTTAGCAGTTGTATATCTACCACTATGCTCTATTTTTTTAAAAAAATGGTTACTAACAACCTATTTTGCTTTATGTGAATATTAAATTAAGAATATCATACATTTACACTGTAAAAGTTTTCAGATTATAACTTTTGGTTTTGTGTTTTTGGCTCTGTCTATTTTAAAAATATTTTTTAAATATGTTCAATATTTTCACAAACTAAAATATATCATAGTTCTACAGTGTGTTTTAGTGAATCTACTTTAGGTAGACTTTACTATCTGCAGTGATGGAATAGAGCTGACTTTGGTGTCTTACAGAATATTTTAGCACTGTAATTGTGATAGTTAGATAAAACAGTACATGATAACCGCAGTTGCTCACTAACAGTACTTCTTTGAATTGTTCATATTTGCTTCTAGGTAGTAGAAAAATCATTAGAAATTTATCTGAAACTCTGGTCATTTCTGATCATTAAGTGCATGCCATCCTTCCTGCATAACCCCACAGTGAATGAGGGTAGGCAGTGATCTAGAAATGAAATGTTGAATGAGGGCGGGACATCAGGGACATAGAATTTGTTGAATCCTTATCTACACTTGGCTGGGAATTTTCCCCAATAGAGGCGCTTTTCAGTTACCCATAATCTCCTAACTCCCCCTCATCAAATATTTGGTAAATATGATCCATAAACTCGTTGGTCTATGGACTTTTATACCTCATTATGTGATGTGGTCTTTTTTCTAAATATTTATTAATTTTTGAGATTTTTATATTTTTTTAGTCCTTATTCTCCCCAACATCTTTTTAGATATCACCACCTTTTTGCATGTTCTGTTGATTCAAATATATGGCATATCTCAGTATCATGGAAAATCTTGATCCAGTGCTGTGCATTTTAGTATAATAATGAGTCACAAACTATCTTTGGGTACTATGGAGGGTCTGTAGTGGAATCAACTGATTTCTCAAGGGATTTCAGCCTTCTTCATGCCAGCTTTTTCTCTGATGGGCTAATAGTGTAAAACTTTTCATGAAGCCTTTTGGACCTCCCTATGTTTCACTATCTTGCTTAGCATTTGAAGATGTTGAGATCTTGCACTTTTGTAATTATTAGTATTATTGAGAAGTACATTGATGCGTGAATAAATTGTTATCCAGTTTTTTTTTTCCAGTTGTTATTTTTCATGTCTTTACTCACCCTTAGGTTTAAAGTGTTTGAAGTCTAAAGCATCAAGCAAAAGGCCTACATGGGTCTAAACCAGGTCCTCTCCATACATATTACAGATATTATTAACTTAGTATTTTTATTGGATGCCTAATTTTGAAAACATCCCAACACACAAGAGACAGAAACCTGCAGATCTCAGAGCTCAAGCTCAGACTGACACAAAACAAGCTCTAAATAGAGAAAATCTTCAATCCAGGGGTGGTGGAGCACATATTTAATCCCATCAGTTGGGAACCACATATCTTTGATCCCAATACTTAGAATGCAGAGACAGGCACATAGGATTTGGAAGGATTTAAGGATAAAAGCTATTTATAAAAGGCATGCTGATATTCAAACAAATTGTCTTTGAGATTGGTTTGTTTAGCTCCAAAATATCAAAATAATTTCTTCTTTAATCTGAATTGAAAGATAATACTTTATATATTGTCAAAAAAACAAATTTGCTCCAGGAAAAATATTACCTGATCTCCCCCCACCAAAAAAAAAAAAAAAAGGTGTGTCCCAGAGTTAGGATTAGGGCAGAGCTCTGTTCTTATCTTTCCAGGAGATTTAAAGCATCCATCCAAGGAATCCAGGGACAACTGGACAACTGAAACCTCAGAAGAAAACATCAGACACCAAAGAAGACAAGTAGCCCAGATGATCCAGCCTTGCAGACTTCCTCAATAGCTGTTTCCTCAAAAATCTACAACCACAACAACTCAAAATCACTAAGATTGTTTAGCTCCACAGACTGCTCCAGACAGAACTTCAGTAAAACCCTGAAGTTCAGCTTCTGTCTATGAACTTCTTAGGATATTTAAATAGCTGAGCACAAAGGACTGAACATCAAATGATTTCATTAACATTTTAAACAATTTTTCCATTCTTATTTGGGCCCCAAACAGGTTTACTATGTCCCAAATCAGCAGAAAGTCATTTTAAGAAAGTGACACCCCATCCCCAGAAGGTGGGGTGGGTGTTTTCCCCCGCCTTTGGTCATTTAATGGATAATAGAAAATCTTGATATTTAGGGGAAGAGATTATAAGCCTTTAAATGGTCTTGTTAAATAGGTTTTGGAGGTTAGACCCAGGGACTTCTCTCTTTTTCTTTTCTGTATTCTTCTTTCCTATGTAGGAGTGAATAGACTCGAGAAAAAAAATGGGTCATAGACATAATATAGGAAAGATCAAGAAAAAAGGACAGATTATTGAGTATGCCCTTATACCTTTGTTTATTGATACAAAATTAAGATTATATTTGGCCACAATGTTATTGACCCTTGTATATTGATGCAAAACTAAGATTGTATTGGGCTACATAGGTATTGATCTTTGTATATTGACACAAAATTAAGATTATATTTGGCCACAATGTTATTGACCCTTGTATATTGATGCAAAACTAAGATTGTATTGGGCTACATAAGTATTGATCTTTGTATATTGATACAAAATTAAGATTATATTTGGCAACTTTGGTATTGATCTTTGTATATTGATACAAAATTAATGGTAATGCTTTTTTAAGGTACTGTGCCTAGTAATGCTTAAAAATGAAATGTGAGGATTCGGCCTTTGGCTAACAACTGTCATAAACTGTTTAGGATAATTAAAAAATGCAAACAAATAGACATTCGAGCTTGTCATTTTGCTGGTACTATGACAGTCTATCACAGTTATTTTCTAAGCTACTCAGAAATCAAGTTGCTAAGAGACAAGCAACATTTGCTTATCTAAATATAAAAGATAGATAGGTGTCTTCAAAAACCTCCAAAGATCTGCAGAATGTGGCATTCAAAGATGTTTTCTTAGCATAAGATTTTTTGATATCGGGACATGTCAACTCCTGAGAGCACCCCCTATTCTACTCCAAGTAGAAGATGAGCATCGAAGAATCTCCAGTAGGAGATGGTTGAATTAGTGGCAAGCCTATCTCTTGGCAAGAAAAACCCCTTGCTACAACTGTAGACAGAATGCTGTCCAAAAAGGACAAAACTTGGCAGCAGGTAAGTCGACAGCCTAGCTCTGCCAAGACATGGTAGGAAAGTTTTTCATAATTCCTGCTCTACAATCAATGTCTGTCAGAGATATAGGGCCAAATGGCTAAAGATTGATGCTGTAATATATGGAGAGAAAATGGAAACTGTCCTGGCAGCCACTGGTATGTCATTTCTTAGTTTTGGAAGCTGCGGGCCTTGCACTTCCCATATAATCATATATTTATCCCTCTCAGGTCTCTGAGGTGGTTGAAGAATAGATAGCTAGAGTCTCATAGTTGAATTTTGAGTTGTTTAGTAATTAAGAGGTTGTTCTGGATCTAAGAAGATGTTTTAAAATTGTGATGCAATTTTAAAACATTGTGATTGAGATGTAACTTGAAGAAATAAAAAATAAATTATATAAAAAAAGAAAACATGTGGATCTCTGACTCTTTGCCTACTCTTGGGACTCTTTTCCTCCTGTTGAGTTGCCATGCCCAACTTCAATATGAATGTAATCTTCATTTTATTATTTCTTTTTGTCTTTTTTGGCTATTATTTCTCATAAGCCTGTTCTTTTCTAATGAGAGACAGAAAGGAAATGGATCTGAGGGCATGGGAGGTGGGGAGGAACTGGGAGTAGTGGAGGGCGGAGGAAGTATAATCAAGGTATATTTTATGAGAATAGAATCGATTTTCAACACAAAATAAGATGAAATACTTACATTTTATTAGTGCATAGCTAACCAAGTCAAGCTGTAGAGCTCATTTTCATCATTCACAACCCTATCCCTAAATAATCATAAAACTCATTATAAGTGTTAGAATATACCAAATTTTTGAATGTAATATAATTGCTTCAATAGGAACACCTCGAACTATACAAAATAGTAAAGCTAACCCATTCATCATCTGTGCAGCTCAAGGTAATTTCTATATTTTAACTAATCAGTCTCTAACAACAGTATCTTTTTAAAATAGAGCTTTTACTCCAAAGTGAATAAGAGCTTGTTTATTTTTAGCCCAGTTGTGTGACCATGGGCTGGGCACATAGATCTTTGTAGCATGATTTACTTGTAAACAGAAACCCATGTTGGCTAAATTAACATATTCCAACGATTTTACCTAAACATCAAGTATTCTTAAATATAGACTGTATCTTTATTTCTTAATTTTATCATGTATATATTAAAGACTTATTATTTAATTGACTTTATATGAATATGGTTTCCTACAAATGGATTTCATTTTACATTGTCAAATGTATTTTGTTTTTCAACTTCATGTATTTTAGCATCCATGTCTCAAAGTACACATCACTGGTTTTTGGTTTTTGGTGTAATATTTCTAGAACTGATTCTGTAAATGGTTTAAATGATGCTACAATTTTACAAGATTTCAAATGGATAGTCTGTATTGCTTTATTTCTAAGCAAGCTATCCTTTACCACTGAATGAAAACACCAAATACCTTGTATGATAAAATCTATGGGATCAGTTTCTGGCTTTTATAGTCAGTTCTACAGTCCACTGGCCTTTGATCTATGTTGTGTTAGCTGAAAGAGGCACCAGCCATTCCTCATTGCTTGCTTCACATATGCTTGTTATTGGCCAGCATTTTATCTTCCTCCCTGACATTATGGAATACTGCCCTAAAAATCATAATGATATTTGGAATTATTTACATGTATATACTATATCCAGTTTTGTACTGTTGTATAATAGTACTGATTTCACATGAAAGAACTGCTAAACCTGACTGTGTAACCCGGCTTTATATACAGTTCAATTTCCATGGTTACAGTGGGCCACATGGTTCAAAAACACTAATATTTGCCTGATCCTTTAACATAACTTTTACTACAGTATCTTATTTTAATAGCTCTGCACTATTATACTTTGTTGTACATGATGGTTCCCTGTTAAAGTTAATCTTTGTCATAGGTAAGCATATATTAGAGAATGTGTGGGACATATAAGAGAATGTATCTCTCTTGATAATAAGACTACTGTACTTCCAGTTATTATAATTATTTTTCTGCTAATAAAATGTATGGTTTTCCTTAAATATGCCTAGGCAAGCATTAACCTTAAATATGAAAGTTTATAAAAATTTACTTTCACTGCTGGGAAGGTAATATTTTCATACTCTGTTTTTAGTTCTCAATGTAGTGCAGTTTTATTTTATGTGGTTACCCTGAATGTATCTCCTTTGCTAACTTTAGCATTTAATTGAATCTAGCTGTGTTCCTTTCCTAAATATATTTTTTTGTTTATTTGTTCATTTGTTGTTGTTGTTTTAGGGGTAAAATAACAATACAATGGAATAGTGTAAATACAAATGATTTTCTGGCTAATGAATCAAGTTTATTATAAAGTTGAACTTTTTTTATATACGATCCCTTATTGACTTAACATTGAATTTCTAAAATTATGTGGATCTATACTATTACTCTAATATATACCTCCCTAAAGGAAAACTGATTTTATTTTCAAACTTTTATTCTATAGTAACCATTAGTTGTAACTTCACAATATCACATTCTCAGTCATTTTTATTGAGTGTAACATTTTTTAACTTAAATTAGAGTCAATTGTTATATTTGTGATATTGAATTTTCCATTTATGAACTTACAAATCACAATAATTGTGTTTTACATTTTTAAAGTATATGAACATTTTCTTTAGATATTTTACATTCTCCTTCTCTCTCTCTCTCTCTCTCTCTCTCTCTCTCTCTCTCTCTGCACAATCCCAATTGTGGAAAATGTTAATGTATGCAAGATACAGTATATAGCATCTTACTCTTAAATTTATCTTTTCTTAATTACATGTGTGTGATCCTATAGATTTCTTATAATATACATCTGTGATTACATACAATATATAACTTACTGATGTGTTGCATGTTAGTTTTATCTTGTAATTGGCTGAATTAATTTCAGTAGTATGTTATATTTGTTTTTTAGTTTTTGTTGTCCAATAGTTATCTATTGCTTGTTTATGTTTGTTTGTACCAATAATCATAAGGGTTATCTAGTCTAACTATTGAAAATGTACCAGTGAACAATTTTATAATTGTGCCTTCATCATAATATATATATATATAATATATATAATGTATACACAATATACAATAATACATTAGACAAGGAGTTTGCATTGTTAATTTGTGATAATATTTTGTGTGATAGTTCACTATCTCTAACTGAAATACTGTTCTTGGGAAAAGACTAAATTATGTGAACATGGAAAGCCTTGCTAATATCACAGGCAGGAAAATTATTTTTCTTTTTAAAAATGTTTTAATTTTATTTTATAAATATAAATACTTTGATGCACATATGTGTACAACACATAAATGGTTCCTATGGAAACCAGGATATTTAATCTCCTGGAACTGAGGATAGAAGAAGCTGTAAACTGTCATCATTTGGTGCCTGGAACCAAACCCAGATTCTATAGAAGAGCAGCAAGTACTCTTAATCATTGAGTCCTATAGACAGAAGAAAAATCTATTTTTTCCCAATTTAAGAACATTGTTGGCTTTAAGGATTTCAGTGCTTTAATTTTTTTTTAAATTTCTAGTTATGTGCAACATGTGTGAATGTATGGAAGTGGGAAAATATGAAGGGGCAAGACATGTGCCCTAAATAGATACCCATATCTCCTACTTGTGACTATATTATTTCTCACATTATACTAGAGAAGTATATAAATATACCTGCAAAGCTTACATAATTATTTTTGTTCAAGTGTAAGAGAAGTCCATGAAATATGTCAGATTCATAAATGATCAGCTTTGTCTCCAGATTCACACACGTGGGGCCACCTGGGATGCTTATGTTATGATTGATAAAGCAGTCTCCGCATTTTCACTTTTTACTTCTCATAATTTAAAATCTGAACCTGTTCTCCATTATCAACAATTTTTCTCCTTTACTCAGCATGACCCCTTTCCTACTTTCTCTTTAAATTCAGTTCATTCTTTGTATAGGGAAAATTTGGGACATATTCCTAAAGACTAGAGCACTATTGTATTTTTAGCTATAAATAGTGAAAGCTTTTCCTTTGTCTACCTTATAGCGTTCCAGAAGAAATACTCCAGATTTGTCTAATGCCTCTAGATTAAACAAGATTTTCTAGATGTTGTGGTACCCTGCTTATTTTGATTTGAGACAGAGTCTTGCTGTGTTATCCTGCCTGGACTTAAAACTCCTCTAGATGCCTAAGTGGTATCCTCCTTCTGTATTGCTGGTGATGGGATACAGGAGTGAGTCATCATGCCTGGCTAAATATGTGATTGTTTGTGTGTATCTATTTTTTGTTCCAAACTTGCATAGTATATTAATTTATTAGCTATTCATAATCCAGCTTTGAGGCATCATATTGCAAAGAAGCAACCACTTTTTTTTCACACCTCCTACTTTTGCTATCACTCTTCTGAGTTTGTGTGTGTCTTTGGCTGTGATTGGCCACACAGTGGTCCTACACATCTAAAATACTATACTGCAGAAGTCCTCATCTTGTGGATTATGACCCCTTTGACAAATCTTCAAAAATATTTACATTATGATTTATAAGAGCATCAAAATTACAGTTATGAAGTAACAATGAGAAAAATTTTATGGTTGGGAGTCACCACATGAGGAACTGTATTAAAGGGTCTCAGCACTTGGAAGGTTGAGAATCAGTGCAACAGAGGATCAGTTTACATAGATGCTTCCTATCTTATTTATCACTGGATATATGTTTCAGTAGAGTCTATATTTTCCCACTCATGACAAGGTGTTTGGAGTTAATTAAATATTATTAATCTATGCTGTTCATTCTAATCATACTGTATTTTTAACGAATTGCAGTTATAGTTAGTGGTAAGAGACTTTTTCCCACAGAAATAAAGAATATTTTCCTATTTTGTTTCATACACTAATTTATAAAATGTACTTTGAATTTTGTTCAGCATCTTTAGAAGATATCTGAGACACGATATCTTTTCATGTCTGTTATATAGTCCAATGCTTACAGTCTCAGTTCTGCATACTCTCTGGTCACAGCAGTTCCTTTGGAGCTCCCCTTCACTCTCCATTGATGTGTGGTTTCTAATAACTTCTGATAGTTATGTTTTTTTTTTTTTACAATTTTTCAGTGTTGTTATTTATTCACTGACACAGTCTGAGACAGGATTGTGGGATGTAGCTGCCATGAACTCACTGTGTGTCTCAGGCTGGGCTAGAACTCACAGATTTTCCCCTCCTCCCCACCAAGTGCTGGGATTCGAGTTGTCCACCACACACTTAGGTTATTTTTTAAATTATGCTTTCATTCCTTTTTTTTTATATATCTATGGGTGTTTTGACTGCCTGTATATCTGTGCACCACGAGAGTGCCTGGTGCCCATGGAAGCCAGAGGGAGGAGAATACCAGATCCTCTGGGAGTGGAGTTTCAAATGGTTATGGGCTGTTATTTGGGTGGTGGGAGTTAAACCCAGGTCCTATACAAGAGAAGCCAGTGCTCTTGACCTCTGTGCCATCTCTCCAAGCCTTATGTTTATTTTTAAATTTATTTCTTTACTTTTATCTGATTAAATTTATGTATTTTCATTTATTTTGAAATCAGATTTCTAATTTCTTACTGTCTGATAGTTATGTTTGAGTTGCTAAGGTTTCTTTATTCAAAACTTGTTCAAAAGGAAAATTTTTTTTTCTTATTAAAACAGTATTAAGAAAACCACTTAATCTTTTAGACTAGAAAACTCCCTTTACAGGCCCTGTATTTGGGAACTAAGCTCACATCATACAGATTTGTTCTGTGAACACTTTTCTGTCAATGCACGTGGGAAGCAGTGTTGCGGCTTTGTCCTGTTAATATCAGTTCCATGGGCATTGGAAGCAGTATGTCAATACAATGTCACTGCCTTCTCAAGGTTGAAGAGAGCTGAAGCACTGCTTTGCTCACAGACTAGAAGGATCTTCCTGGACTTCAGATTCAATTTCTAGGCTGGAATATCTGGTTAGGGAACCTGAGGTCGGTACACATTCCTAGTAGCAGCAGAAATATTACATTTTTAGCTTTTTAATGTGCCACAGCTGTTGCTTCATAAGTCAGGGATTCCTACTGCAAATGAAATGTATTCATTTGTTAAAAAAAGAAAAATGAAGAATGCCTGTATACATCCTTCATTAATTTGCCTTTCAATTTTCTACTTTTTAAAGAAGAAAGAGTACTCTCTAATGTCATTATATTAAAAACGCTTTTGAAAGAAATCAAGACAAACCTACATGAGTATTTCTGCCTCTATGTAGTACTCCATGGCAAACTCAGAAGACAATGAAAAATGACCAACATGAGTATAATTAAAACTTATCTAATAGAATAATTTAAAATTAATCTTAAACTATATTTTTAAATTTTTGGTGTACATATATATATATATATATATCCCTGTATAACTAGAAAATATTTATGTGAGTTCTCACAGAGACCAGAAGAATACACCAGATTTGGAGTTGGAGTTACAGGTGTTTGTGAGTCACCACAGTGGATGATAGACACCAAACTTCAATTTTCTGGATGAGTAATTACTGTAGGCAAAAATGGGGGTGTCTTGAGGAAGACTTAGAGGAAGATCTCTTGCTGTTACTGAAGATGGAGAAAGGGTTCATCAAAGTGACCATTACAATAGCCTAAGCTGTTTCAGAGAGCTTATTATCTCCTTCTTTCATTTATTTTACATCATTTGACTAGTAGTAGAGAATATGACTCCCTATGTAAGAACCAGATAGAGAGGAATAAGAAGGGTAATGGTATGAATTTTTTTTTACTGAATGTTAATTGTTATTTTTAAAATTAATTTATTCATTTGTTCATTTAACACCCTGATCTCATCCCGCTCACTCCTCTCCACCATATGCCACCATCAACCCCCTCTCTCTTTTTTCCTCCCTCAGAAAAGAGGACCCCCAAAAAATCAACCTACCCCAACTCTTCAAGTCACATCCTCTTCCACTGAGGCCAGACAAGGCAGCCAAGCTAGGATAAAATGATCTACAAACTGGCAATAGTATCCATATCAGGGTCAGTCTCCACTCCATTTGCTAGGGGATCTACATGAATATCAAACTGCCTATCAGCTACATTATGTATGGGGCCTAGGTCCAGGCCATACATGCTTTTGGTTGGTGTTTAACTCTAGGTTAATTGACACTGTTCTTCTTTTTCTTCTTTTTTTTCTTTCTTTATTTTTTTATTTCTTCAAGTTACAACTCAATCACAGTCCCCTCCCTATTCCCCCCTCCAGTCCCACCTTCCCACCCTCAACCACCCATGCTCTTCCCTTTTTTTTTTTTAGTGTAAGGTATATCTTATTTCCCCCTACAGTTTCCCCTTTCAGTCCAACAAATGGCTCTTTCTCTTATAATAATAAATACAATACAAAACAACAGAGGTAATTAGCCCACAGTTATGAGGGTTATATGGCTTAGCATACATTCCCAATGTCCAGTCCATATGTATTTGGCACCTGACTTTAACATTCTACTATCTAACTATCTCCATGAGTTTAAAGTTTTATATCTAACTCAACATTCATACTAAATTGCAACACAATTTTAAAAGCATCTTCTTAGATCTATAACACTCTCTTGACTCCTAAACAACTCAAAATTTAATTATGAGACTTTAGCTATCTGTCCTTCAACCACCTCAGGGACCCGAGAGGGATAAATATATCTGATTTTATAGGAAGTACAGGGCCTGCAGCTTCCAAAACTAAGAAATGACATACCAGTGGCTGCCTGGACAGTTCCCATTTTCTCTCCATACATTACAGCATCGATCTTCAGTCATTTGGCCCCATTCTCTGTCATAGTACCTAACAAAATGACCAGCTTGCATAACTATATGTTTGCATTTCTGAATTATCCTAATCAGTTTATGACAATTAGTTGTAGAAGGCTGAAACATCATATTTCATTTTTTTTCTTTACCTCCTAGCCCTTCCATCCCATTTCTCTGGGGTGGGGTGTCCTTATATAACAGTCCCTCATCTCAGTTGAGAGGTCGTATGAGGGCCAAGAGCCTCCTCATTCATTGGGGGTCTACGAGGCAGTATCACCAGTGAAAAGTGTCTCATTGCCCAGGAGAGACAACTAAAAAACAAACAAACAAATAAGCAGACAAACAGATAAAAAAGAATAAAAAAATAGAAAAAAACAAATAAATAAATAAACAAACAAACAAACAAATAAATGAATAAATAAATAAATAAATAATAAAAAGTCTATGTCCAAGTCCCCTTTGGTGTGTTAGTTGTAGTATCGATACCTTCTACTATATAGCTAAAATCCTATTATAAGTGAATAGATGCCATGTGCATCCTTCTGAGTCTGGGTTAGCTCACTCAGGATGAGTTTCTCTAGTTCCATCCATTTGGCTGCAAATTGCATAATTTCATTTTTCCTGATAGCTGAATAATATTCCATTGTGTAGATGTACCACAGTTTTTTAACTCATTCTTGGGTTGAGGGACATCTGGGTTGTTTCCAGTTTCTAGCTATTACAAATAAGGCTGCTATGAATATAGTTAAGGAAACTTCCTTATGATTCCGTGAAGAGGCATTTGGGTGTATACCCAGAAGTGGTATGGCTGGGTCCTGAGGCAAAGCTATTCCAAGTTTTCTAAGATATCGCCAGACTGACCTCCATAGTGGTTGCACAAGCCTGCACTCCCACCAGCAATGGAGTAGAGTAACTGTTCTTCTTCTTGTGAAGTTCTTATCACCTCCAGATTCCTCTATTCTTCCTCTCACTTTTCTACAACCCATCCACAAAGCCTTTGACCCATAATTTACCCTGTCTGGAATATGTACTGAGATAAAGATGGACCAGTGATTGGAATGAACAACCAATGACTGGCACAACCTGAGACCCAACCCAGGGGACGGAGCCAGCTCTTGACACTATTAATGATACTCTGCTATGCTTGCAGACAGGAACCTAGCATCACCATTTTCTGAGAGATGTTGAGACATACAATCAAACATTAGGTGAAGCTTAGGAAGTCTTGAGGAAGAGTGGGGTCGGGATCATAAGAAACTTCCTCACCACAGCTTGAAGATGCAGTAGCAGCTTATCGTCAATAAGTAAGCAAGACATGATGTCAGGAAACTTATTTTTTGGAAAGTTTAACTCCTGGATTATAGAGTGCAACTGACAATTGTAGCAGAATATTTTTACTTATTAACACTTTTACTTATTAATACTTAACAGATCTCTATAAAATACCTAAATCCTGTATCCTAAACAATAATCTAAAATCTATAATCTAAGAATACCCTAATACCTCAGAACACTCTAATATCCATCTAAAAACACTTAACTAACACGATTTTAACTTTCTTAAAAGGATATTAATATTCTTAACCTAGGTCTTTTCAGGATATCTTGGTTAATGCCAGTCTCAGAAGTCAGTCCCTTTCAAAGCTTATTGTACATTAGGCCTTACTTTGCAAATTCGCAATGACAGTTTATTCCACCACCAAATTGTGGCCAGTTTATAAAGTCAGTCTATTCCACCCGCCAAACTGAGGCAGGCTTTGCTCATCAGCTGGAACTTTCCTCTAATGGTCTCCTTGGCCATGCCAAACCTCATAGCTGATGGCTTCTCCCAGCAGCTTCCGAACTCTGCCTGCCTCGCACATAATCCTGGTGCTCTGGAGCCCCAAGGTAGGCCTTTAAAGAACTCTTTCTCCCTCCCTCTCTCTCTCTCTCTCTCTCTCTCTCTCTCTCTCTGTAAGTTTTATGTCATGTCTTTGGTTTAGGCTATAATAGTCTAAATTTTGTTAATGGCGTACTTTGCTGTGTGTCTCTCCAGTGCAACCTCTCATCGGTGAGGGATAGAGAAAGAGAGAGACCACATAGAATTCTCATCTTATATATTGTATTATCTCATGATACTTGGCAATCTCAAGGGTCCATGAGATTTCTTGTGATGTTCAATAATCCCATTGTGGCTTCCGAAGTTTCTTAGCCATGCCCCTTCAACAGGGCATATTGTCTGGCCACAATTGGCTTTTTGTCCATATCAGCAAACCAAAGGAATGCCAAGTTCCTCTTTATTCTGTCTCACCTCATAGGAAAATCAGCAACTTTTACCAGGATTCTTTGCTAGAGGGTTTTTTATTCTTTTTAGTTTTTAACATTAAAATACAATTATATCATTTCTTCCATTCCTATCCTCTCTCCAACTCTTCCCATGTATAACCCCCACATAGATTTCTCTCAAAGTCTTTGGTAGATTTTGTAAAAGTAAGTTGATAGAGAGTTAAAATTTTGTGTTCTTAATTTTTGCATTAATATTTACTTCATCTGAAAGAATTGAATCTGTTCTATTTGCTCAAATTCAGGAAAGATTAAATGTGTTCATAATTTATAAAACTCTATGTCTTGCACATACATAGTAAATGCTCATTAAATATTTGTTAAACTTAAACTGACTTGATCTTATGTTTAAGAATAATAATTTAAAATGATAGAAGCAATTTTTAGGCATTTGTCGGTGTGTGTGTGTTAAATAGATTTCAGACAACATTATGTGATCATGGACAATTTCATCCACATTTAATTTATTTCTTGTTTTTAAATTATATATTGTGATAGAATTTCTGCTATATTTATGCTATGTCTTGAGATGACAGATTATAGCAAATTTAAAGATATCTAATATGAAATGGTTTTTCTACAATATATAGTTCTGTTTACCAATGTCTACATTATATTTCTAAACACACAAAATAAGCATTATCTATTTTAGTAATTAAATAAGGTATAATGCACAATATATTACTATGATTTTATTTGTATATAACCCAGATACAGAAACACGTACCTAAATTTAGATATACAAAACCAAATGATATAATATCCTTGTTTGGTTGCAAATTGCATGATTTCCTTGTTTCTGATAGCTAAGTAGTATTCCATTATATAAATGTGCCACATTTTTAAAATTCATTTTTCAGTTGAAGGACATCTGGGAGGTTTCCAGTTTCTAGCTATTAGAAATAAAGCTGCACAGGATCCAAGATGGCAGCAGTAGGCAGGGACACATTTGAGCTCGGGTAAAATAGCTACAACATCGCAGAAATATAAATAAGCTGAGCAACATCATGAGAAGCTTGAACCCGCAGGGTCACACCTGGTGAACTCAGGGAATAGTGGACGTCCCTCGTGGGACCCTCAGACACTCCCAGGCAGCAGAGAGCAATACAGCAGGGCACAGCTCTGCAAGGACCCAGGCATGGAAGATTTGATGGAAGAAATCAGCAAAACAACCAAAGAAAATGAGAATTCTAAAAAAAGTTCTCACCCATAACATCCAAGAAATGAAGGATTCAATGAAAAGACAGAACCTAAGAATTATTCGCATAGAGGAAAGAGAAGACTCCCGACTCCAAAGTCCAGGAAACATCTTCAACAAAATCATGGAAGAAAACTTCCCAAACCTAAAGAGAGAGATGCTAATAAAATTCCAAGAGGCATACAGAACACCAAAAAGATTAGCTCAGAAAAGAAACTCCTCTCACCACATAATAATAATTTGAAACTGCAAATGTACAGAACAAAGAAAGAATATTAAAAGCTGTAAGAGAAAAGGTCAAGTAACATATAATAACAGACCCATCAGAATTACACCTGAATTCTCCTCAGAAACTTTAAAAGCCAGAAAGGCCTGGGGAGATGTCCTACAAGCCCTGAGAGAATATACATGCCCAGCCAGACTACTATACCCAGCAAAACTCTCTATCAACATAGATAGAGAAAACAAGATATTCCATGACAAAATCAAATTTAAACAATATCTGCCCACAAATCCAACCCTACAGAAGATTTTAGAAGGGAAATTCCAACCCAGAGAAGATAACTATACCTAAGAAAACAGAGGAAGCAAAAACTTCACTGCAGCTAACCAAAAAAAAAAAAAAAAAACAAAAAACAAAAAACCAAAACCAAAAACAAAAAACCCACAACCAAAAAACCCACAACCACCACCTACACCAAAATAATAGGAAATAACAACCTTTGATCATTAATATCCATCAACATCAATGGACTCAACTCCCCAATAAAAAGACAAAGGCTTACAGAATGGATCTATAAAGAAAATCCATCATTTTGCTGCATACAAGAAATGCATCTCATTAACAAAGATAGATGCTACCTCAGAGTAAAGGGCTGGGAAAAGGTTTTGCAAGCAAATGGACCCAAGAAACAAGCTGGAGTAGCCATCTTAATATCAAATATTATTGACTTTCAACTGAAGTTAATCAAAAAAGATAGAGAAGAGCACTACATACTCGTTAAAGGAAATATTCATCAAGATGATATCTCAATATTGAATACCTATGCCAAAAATACAAGGGCACCTACATTTATAAAAGAAACTCTTCTAAAGCTTAAACCACACATCAATCTTCACACATTAGTAGTGGGTGACTTCAACACCCCATTCACAACAATGGACAGGTCATCGAGACAGAAACCAAACAGAGAAATAGTAATTCTAACAGAGGTCATGAACAAAATGGACCTAACAGATATCTACAGAATGATTCACTCAAACACAAAGCACCCCACAGAACCTTCTCCAAAATCAACCACATAGTCGGACAAAAAGAATGCCTCAACAGATACAAGAAAATTGAAAAAACACCTTGTATCTTATCAGACTACCATGGATTAAAACTGGACTTCAACAGCAACAAATCAACAGAAACCCTACACACTGAACAACTATTTACTGGATGACTACTGAGTCAGGAAAGAAATAAAGAAGGAAATCAAAGACTTCTTAAAATTCAACAAAAATGAAGGCCCAACGTACCCAAACCTATGGGACACAATGAAAGCAATGTTACAAGGAAAGTTCATAGCACTACGTGCCTTCAAAAAGAAAATTGTGACAGCTTATACTAGCAACTTAACAGCTGAACTGGAAGAACTGGAAAAAAAAAAAAAGAAGCAAACACTACAAAGAGGAGCAGAAGGCAGGAAATGATCAAACTTAGTGCTGAAATCAACAGCTTAGGAAAAAAAAGAATGATACAAAGAATCAATGAAACCAAGAGTTGGTTCTTTGAGAAAATCAACAAAATAGACAAACCCTTAGCCAAATTAACTAAAAGGCAGAGGGAAAAAAACCAAATCAATAAAATCATAAATGAAAAGAGAGAGATAACAACAGACATTGAGGAAATCCAGAGAATCTTTAGGTCCTACTTTAAAAATCTATACTCCACCAAATTGGAAAACCTAAGCCAAATGGAAATTTTTCTTGATAGATTCCACCTTCCAAAGATGAATCAGGATCAGGTTAACAGCCCTATAACCCCTAAGGAAATAGAAATATCATTAAAACTCTCCCAACCCCCAAAAAAGCCCATGACCAGATGGTTTCAGCACAGAATTCTACCACACCTTCAAAGAAGAGCTAATACCAATACTCTTAAAAATCTTCCACAAAATAGAATCAGAAGGAACACTGCCAAACTCATTCTATGAGGCCAGAGTTACCCTGATTCCTAAACCATACAAAGTCCCAACAAAGAAAGAGAACTTCAGAACAATTTCCCTCATGAACATAGATGCAAAAATACTTAATAAAATACTGGCAAACAGAATCCAAGTGCACATAAAAAGTATCATATACCATGATCAAGTAGGCTTCATTCCACGAATGCAATGAAGGTTCAACATATGAAAATCCATCAACATGATCATCTCGCTAGATGCTGAGAAAGCATTTGACAAAATCCAACTTCTTGCTAAAAGTCCTGGAGAGAACAGGCATACAAGTACCATTCCTAGAAATAATAAAGGTGATATATAGCAAGCCTGTAGCCAACATCAAATTAAATGGAGAGAAATTTGAAGCAATTCCTCTAAACTCAGGGACAAGACAAGGATGTCCACTTTAAACATATCTCTTCAACATAGTATTTGAGGTTCTTGCTAGAGCAATAAGAGAGTTAAAGGACATCATTGGGATACAAATCGGAAATGAAGAAGTAAAATTATCCCTATTTGCAGATGATATGATAGTATACATAAGCAACCCCAGAAATTCCACCGGAGAACACTTCCAGGTGATAAACACTTTCAGCAAGGTGGCTGGATACAAAATCAATTCAAAAAATCTGAAGCCCTTCTTTATACAAAATATAAATGTGATGAGAAAGAAATTAGGAAAACCACAACCTTCACAATAGCCACAAACCATATAAAATACCTGGAGGTAACTATAACCAAGCAAGTGAAAGACCTATATGACAAGAACTTTAAGACCTTGAAGAAAGAAATTGAAGAGGACATCAGAAGATGGAAAGATCTCCCATGCTCATGGATAGGTAGGATCAACATAATAAAAAATGGCCATCCTACCAAAAGTAATATACAGATTCAATGCAATTCCTATCAAAATACCACAATAATTTATAGACCTGGAAATATCAATTCTCAACTTCATATGGGATAACAAAAAACCCAGAATAGCCAAATCAATCCTGCACAATAAAAAAGCATCTGGAGGTATCACCATCCTAGATTTCAAGCTGTACTACTGAGCAATAGTACTCAAAAACAGCATGTTACTGGTATAGGAACAGACCAGTGGATCAATGGAATCGAATTGAAGACATAGAAATGAACCCACACACCTATGGTCACTTAATTTTTGACAAAGAAACCAAAACCATACAATATAAAAATGACAGCATCTTCAACAAATGGTGCTGGTACAACTTGATGTCGACATGTAAAAAAATGAAATTAGACCCATACTTATCACCTTGTACAAAACTTAAGTCCAAGTGGATCAAGGACCTTAACATAAGGCAGGATACACTAAATCTATTAGAAGAGAAAGTGGGGAAAACACTCGAACTCATTGGCACAGGTGACAACTTCCTGAATAGAACACCAACAGCTCAGGATCTAAAAGCAACAATCAATAAATGGGACCTCATGAAACTGAAAAGCTTCTATAAGGCAAAAGACACTGTCATTCAAACAAAACAGCAGCCTACAGACTGGGAGAAAATCTTCACCAATTCCACATCTGACAGAGGGCTAATATCCAAAATATATGAAGAACTCAAGAAATTAAATGCCAAGAAACCAAATAATCCAATCAAAAAATGGGGGATGGAGCTAAATAGAGAATTCACAAGGAGGAATCCCTCATGACTGTGGGACACTTGAGGAAATGCTCAACATCCTTAATCATCAGAGAAATGCAACTCAAAAGGACTCTGAGATTCTATCTCACACCTTCATAATGGCTAAGATCAAAAACTCAAATGATATCACATGCTGGTGAGGTTGTAGAGAAAATGGAACACTCCTTCATTGCTGGTGGGAGTGTAATCTTCTACAATCACTATGGTAATCAGTCTGGTGATATGTTAGAAAACTTGGAATAGCTTTATCTCAATAGCTATACCACTTCTGGGTATATATCCAAATTATTTCTCACCAAACCACAAGGAAGTTTCCTCATCTTTGTTCATAGCAGCCTTATTTGTAATAGCTAGAAACTGGAAACAACCCAGATGTCCCTCAACCGAGGAATGGATTAAAAAATTGTGGTACATCTATACAATGGAATACTACTCAGCCATCAGAAACAACGGAATCCTGCAATTTGTAGCCAAATGGATGGAACTAGAGAAGCTCATCCTGAGTGAGCTAACCCAGACTCAGTAGGATGCACATGGCATCTATTCACTTATAGTCAGATTTTAGCCATATAGTACAAGATAACTATACTACAACAAATGCACCAAGGGGAACAGGAACTTGGACTTTGTTTCATATCATTGAGACACTTTGCCATAATGGTGCTGCCTTGTAGGCCCCCAGTGTATGAAGAGGCTCTTGGCACTCATATGTCGCTGAACTGGGGCATGGGACTGATTTGTAGGGACACTGCACTCAGAGGAGTAGGATGAAGGGATAGGGGGTAGAGGGTAGGAGGGTGAGACTGGGAGGGGCGGAAAGAGGAAACTGAGATGGAGATGTAACCTGAAGTAATAAATAAATTAAGAAAAAAAATAAAGCTGCTATGAACATAGTTGAGCAATGTCCTTGCAGTTTGTTGAAGAATCTTTTGGATATATGTCCAGGATATGGTATGGCTAGGTCTTGAAGTAGAACTATTATCAATTTTCTCATACATTGCAAGACTTATTTCCTAAGTGGTTGTACTAGTTTGCACTCCCTCCAGCAATGGAGGAGTGTTCCCCTTTCTCCACATACTTGCCATCATATGCTACCACTTGAGTTTTTGATCTTAGCCATTCTGAAGGGTGTGAGATAGAATCTCAGAGTTGCTTTGAGTTGTATTTCCCGAATGACTAGGGATGATAGCTGAGCTGTCCTGTCAGACCCCAGAGCAATCAAAAGCTCTTAGCCCTCATGTGAATGAAAAACTGAGGGGGCTGAATATGTGGGGGCTCCAAAACTGGAGGAGAAGGATAAATGGGAAAAAGAGTAGAAGGTGGGAGGGTGGGACCTGGAGGGAAGAAGGGAAGAGTGTGTGATCAAGATGTAACTTGAATTAATAAATAAATGTTATAAAATATTCTTGTTGGTTAGCTGGATAGAAATTATAATATCTATTAAGAATTGCACACAATGAAACAAAAAAAATCATCTAGATTTTTTTCTATCAAGCTACCAATTTACCAATGAAGGGCCTAAAATATATATTTGTATTTATTAATAATTACACAGTATTGAACAATAGACAAGAACATTATTATTGTGTTTTTAGACTTTCTATTGATTTAGGTTTTTCAGTGAAATGCAGAGAAACAATTTCATGAATGAGAGTAACTGTTGAAGATATAACTTGAAGCCATTAAGACATTTTGTACAAATTCTGTCATGGATGTGGATGTTGAGAAAGACAATCATGCATGGACAAGTTACTGAACATTTGTCCTTTGATGGTAGAAATTATGCTGTACAGCACAGTAAAAGTATTGATTCAGAAGCAAGAGTCTTGGAAAATGCATTTGCTTTGCAACATATATAATATTTTCAGGATCTAATAAGCAGAATGTATGTAGTAGTCCATCCCTAGCACTTTTGTTTAAGAACAACTATTTAAATTTGATGTTATTTCTCATCCCTCATGAAGTTATGTGAAACAAAAAAGCTCATGACATACAAGGGCATTTCTCATCTACTTCTTTATGTACAGTGTCTCATGTGAATTATTCTTCCTACAGATCTCAAAATTCAATAATAGAGAGAAATCAATATTTCTTTAGAGCACATTAAAAACTAATAAAGTGACACATTCTTTTTCTGCTCCCTGTTTATTTTGTTTCATTTGTTGCAACTCTACACCTTCCTTGTCATGATGGAATAAAACCTCTGACACCAGGAGACAAAACAAGGTGTTTCTCCTTTAATAATTAAGCACAATATTAAAGCCAAAAGGGGGAATGACTTTTTTTCTTTCTGTACTTCTTTGGAGAATTATTTCAATCATTTTGTAAAGAATTGTATGTCTTTGTCACTTTTTGTCTCTTCCTGATGATGTCCATAAATCACATTATGACCAGAATTTGTCCTTTCCATCTTTGTTGAAGATTTGTGTGAAAAGATTTTGTTAGTGTTTGAAGTCACGACAGCAGGAAGAAAGGGGACTGCACCAGAAATACAAAAAGCTCACTCTCCAGTTCAGCTATTTATGGGAAAATGTTGGGAAAAAGGACACTGACAAGAAGAATGGAGTTCTAAATATGTAGAAATGTACTGTGTTGTTCCAAGTGACTACCAGGGAGATTGTAATAGCAGGTTTTATATTTTTGAGCCACATTGAAGGTGCTTTTTACTAGTAGTGCTAACAAATTGCATATTGATTAGTAATGCATAAAGTGCTCTCCATGCATTTTCATCAGGGAATAAATTCACAGCATAAAACTTAGTTAATTTGGTGAATGCATTGAAAACAGAAAACAATGAGAAAAAGTGCTTGTATGCTCTTGTATACTCTCCAGAGGCACACTGATATTAATCACTGAAGAGTTTTTCTGTTCGGATTCATCAGCTCCTTAGGTATAGAGAAGCACAATGAGCATTAATTAGGATATTAGAAGGTAAGATAATACATATTATCAACAGGAACTGCAAAGTCTCACATATGTAGGAACAATAAAGCAAAACCATTTCAGGATTAGCCAATGTCTGTACTGTGGAGATCTTTGTTTAAAGTATTATTCTAGAGCAATGGTTCTCAATTTGTGGCCATTGGGGTAGAACAACTCTCTCAGGCCAGTCACCTAAGACCATAGGAAAACACATACATGTGCGTAACAATTCATAACAGTACCAAAGTTGCACTTATGAAGTAGAATTGAAAATAATTTTCTTGTGTAGGCCACCTCAATATAAGGAACTATACTAAAGGATCGCACCAATAGGAAGGTTGAGAACTGATGTAAAGTTTCAACCCTTGATGGTATTTGCTTCCTGTAAATATTAATTAATTGCATCATGCAAGCAGTCTACAGAAATTTCTCATTAAAAAAAAAATCAGTGTTTGTCTGTGTGTGTGCATGCTTGCATTTATGTTTCTGGCTGCCTGTCTGTCTGTCTATGTCTGGGCCTGTGCCTGTGTGTCCCTGAGTGTGCATAACTTTAGAAAACTTAGCAAAAACAAGAAAAATACTAAAACTTCCATAATTCTTAAATAAGTGCCTAATATGAATGAAAACATAGGAGTGAGGGTTTAAGCTTCCCTAAATGTTATCTTTGCATGTTAGTTTTCTATAAATAAATAATAATGTTTCCCCATAACTGTTTCTGAAGCTCATATCATAATCTTTTTCTTTATGCATCTGTCACCATGATAATGAAGAGTGCAGCAATATATTTGGCTTGTAATTATTCATTTCAATACCTGAAAATTATCTCTCAAAATTTCAATTAGATCTAAAGCTCTCTCCTAATTCTGTTTGAACACAGCTCACTTTAACAGATTCTATTAAGTTTCGGGGGATAATTATGGTTCCTAAAATATAACTCCATGCAGCAAAATCCTGTTATAAGTAGTGTTCTGACTCTAAATCTGACCCCCAGGAAGCAGAGTTTTAAAGAGCTTCCAGTGTTATTTTCCATAATAAAGCGCACTAGCTGTACAAACCCCTGGAAGCTGTGCACACAGCAACACATCTGTTCACTAAAAGGCAAAATGTTCTTTTCAGCTGAGATGTTTATTCCCTCTATCAGCTACATTGTACAAGAACAAGTATAGAGCTGCCTAAAAATCATGTTCCTTTAGAGCTTTGTATCTCTTATGGAAAGAGAAAATTCAAGTAATAGGTAAATTTGTGAACCCTTGCACTTTGGGTTATGGGGCATGAGGACTGGGTTCTTCTTTTATAATCACAAAATCAGAGTGCCATCCATGGTCCTACCCTTGCTGATGTATCAGCTCAGAAGCTGAAGAAGTACTAAAGTTCCCAAATAGGAAGAGTGACTATAAAGTTCATTTGTGAACTTATTTAAAACAGTATTTCCAGGAATCGTTATCTATTTTTAATAAGAATTAAGCCTTGGTTTGGGGTACCTATGAGTAATTAAAATGATTTTACAATTAACATCAATATTTGAAGTGTATATCTTGTTTTTAACCAAAGGAATCAAGTGCAATCAAGACATTATACCTCTTTTGAAATGTGACATATTCTAAAGAAACAAATGATTAGTTTTAATGTAAAAGCTCCCCTAGAAGGAAGTATCAACCATTATGTCTTACAAATATCACTGCTGTACTGGAAGGATTCAAATTTCTATTCCTGACGTTAACCTACTCCTGAGCTTCATTTGGCTTTTACAAAACACATGCTGAATATTTGGGTAATTCCTGGCTTTTGAAAAGTCAGCTGGTTGAAATTACCATTTCTTTCCTTTTGACTCCACAATAACTCCTTCCTCCCTCATGCCTACAATGCATCCATGTTCTTTTGATGATTTTTATCAGAATTTTAGTATATTTTTTCAGGATTCAAACTCAGGTCATCATACATAGTTAAGCATGAGCACAATCATGGAACAGCATCCTGAAACTGAAAATTAATTAGTATGAAGTTATTAGTAAATATAAACTGTAAGATTAGGCTGGCAGAGTTGCCAGCAGCTTGACAGAGGAGCGGCAGCCTGGCCCACGTGCCTTAACCAGTTGCCTAACTTATCCTGGAGAAAGAGCCCAGGGACCAAGGGTGGCCTACACCACCTATAACCTAAACTCTGTTAATTAATATAAGTTGTTATATTAGGTCAATAGAATTATCAGCAGCTTGGTGGCAGCTTCACCTGGGCCCAAGGGGAGTCTGGAAGCCTGGAAGTCAAACAGCCCAGGACTGCTTGGACTAAGCGCCTATAAGCTGCCGCAGTCTTTTCCCCAATAGTTAAATACACCAAAACCTTTTAATGTTTTGGCACTTAGCCCTTAGCTGTGCAGACTCTCAATTAGCTACTCTAAGTTAACCCGGATCACCTAATCCCAAACCGCCATGTGCCTGCGATTACCTTCCAGCATTCTCCAGACTTCTGTCTCCTTCTGTGTTTCCCGGCAGAAAGAGAGTCTCTGTGTGTGCCCAAGGTCCCTGTTCTAATCTCAGGAAGTCCTGCCTTCCTATACTCTTTCTGCCCAGCTAATTGGCCATAAGCGACTTTTATTAACCAATCAAGAGAATGCCTCAGAAGGGGTAGTAACCAGATCTCAGTATTGAATTCAACCTATCAGAAGCAATGATATTACACCTTCCCTCAAGAGCATCCCAACTGTTCCAGTTCAGAAGCAATGAATACTATTTTAACCATACAGCTACTTGCTATGAAAAGCAAGTATGAAGATCGATGCTGTAATGTATGGAGAGAAAATGGGAACTGTCCAGGCAGCAACTGGTATGTCATTTCTTAGTTTTGGAAGCTGCAGGCCCTGCACTTCCTACAACATCAGATATATTTATCCCTCTCAGGTCTCTGAGGTGGTTGAAGAATAGATAGCTAGAGTCTCATAATTAAATTTTGAGTTGTTTAGGAGTCAAGAGAGTGTTATAGATCAAGGATGATGCTTTTAAAATTGTGTTGCAAGTTACTATGAATGTTGAGTTAGGTACAGAACTTTAAACTCATGGAGATGGTTAGATAGTAGAATGTTAAAGTCAGGTACCAAATGCATATGGACTGAACATTGGGAATGTATGCTAAGCCATATAACCCTCATAACTGTGGCCTAATTATCTCTGTTGTTTTGTATTGTATCTAATATTATAAGAGAAAGAACCATTTGTTGGACTGAAAAGGGGAACTGTTGGGGGAAATAAGATATACCTTACTTAAAAAATAGGGAAGAGGATGGGGGGTTGAAGGTGGGAGGATGGGAATGGAAGGGGGAGTAGGGAGGGGAATGCGATTGAGATGTAACTTGAAATTAAAAATAAAGAGGAAAAAAAGAAAAGAAAAGTATCAGTAACCTCTACCCAGTCAACTCTATTCATCCCCAGTATTTTCTCTCCCTTATCCAAAGATGAATTTTGTATATTTTAATGTCCATGAAGAAACATTCAAAATTGCTTTCCCCAACCAGTTTCTCTCTTCTCAATTATTTTGTGAGCAAAAGTTATTAGGTGCCTAGCTCTATGCAGAAGCTTTTACTACTTAACAAAGTACAGTCTTTAACTTGGCATACAGTTCAAATTCTTACAAAGAAACAAGAAATCAGCATAAGTTTTTGGACAAGTTTGAACACAGAGAAATTCTATGACCTAGAAAATGTGAGTGACAATGGCACATAGCAGGTGGAACCATCACTTTCTCTAAAGCTCAGACAGAAGAAAGCTGAATTCTTTGCCTTCCTGTTTTACTCAGTACCACTTAGGTAACTGAATAAGTGACTTAATATTTCTGTCTCAATTGTCTTATCAACAGAATAAAATAAGGTTGTAGGGGTTGCTTCTCTGATAGGTTTAATGTGAAAATAAACTGAGGCATTATGTAAATATATAATACATACATATATAATACAACAAAATGTATTATATTGTTAGTCTAGAGCCTTTATATGAGACTATTTGTTGAAAATAATTCTTCTTCCGGGTCTGCCCAACTAGTTACATACCAGAAACAGCTTGTATGAACCTCCTACATCATGGTTCTCTCAGAACAGACATACACATTTCCCTGGGCAAAACCAGAACACTCCTCTATTGACAGGAAATCCTGCTGCTAAGATCGAAGTGTGATATTTCATGAGAGCTTCTGAGGTTGTTACAAAATGGCAGACTCCTGTCACAGTAAATTTTTATTCATCACTCATATATTTATTAATACTTAACAATTACCTAACAATTGTCTATAAAATTCCTAAATCCTAAACCGAAACCCTAATTCTGAAATCTAGCACCTAAAACTTCTTAATACCTATAATGCAAGCTTTTAACTTTAACCTAAGTTTTCTCAAAAGGATATTTTTCTCTGAGTGTGGGTCCTGATGGATGGCTGATCTTCATACAATTTTACAGTTTTATAGTCTCTTAAAGTCTCTGAATTTCATTGGTGGCCTTCATGGTCTTAAGACCAATTAGCATATGAAAGTTTCCCAAGTTGCTCACCTATTCAGATGCTTATGGCCTGCAAAGGCCCAGAGTCCCATGTCCATGCCCTCCTGAATCTGAGGGAGAATCCATCTCCTCTCCAGATCCAAAACAGCTCAACATCAGAGAGTGAAACTTTCCAATGAGATTGTGATATGTGTTTTTCTGCAGGTCAAGGAAAATGTTGCTGAGTAAGTCAGGAATAGGGGAGAGAGTGAGCCCTCTTGCCATGTGAATCCTGCCTTAAATATCTTCACCTGTCTGCAGAAGCTTTCATGCACTTTTCTAAAAAACTTTTTGCAGAGGGGAGTATATTCACAGGTGGTCTGAAGATGTGGGCAGGTGCCTCAGGGCATGTCATTCAGATGTCTTTTGCAGAGGGCTGTGAAATGACAGGAGATCTCCTGAGGGCGGGCACCTCAGAGAACATGTCCTGTCCACCCCTGACCCCAGCCCTAAGATCAAAGAGATCCTGGTCCTTGGGGAGTTCCCAAGGACATGTCACTTCGGAAGTCATTTATCTTACGGTCCAGGCTTTTGCCATCCCCATGCTATTATATGCTAACACTGTTTTCAGTGAGATCTCCTCTTCTCTACCTGGGGGTTCCTGGACCACCACACCAATTAACTGAGGGGTGTCACATGGCCTTTGGGAAAATACAGGTCTACCTCCCATTTTCCCCATAAGAAACCCATTTAGTGAGCACCTGGGATTCTTGGAATCCCTCCCCATGCCAATGAAGTACTTTAGTACCTTAAGCTTCAGCTAGATTTACTTCTATCCTGGAAATCCCCACCAACTCCCCAAGTTCTATATAAGCTTCTTTCATCCCAGGAAGATTGATCTGCCTCCCAAAACTGATCCCAGGAGTGTGGTAATTTCCATTCATACTCACGGGGCTTATGAATTCCCTGTCTGTGTCCATTGCTCCATTTGTCCTTGTGGACCAATATCAACCCAACCCATGACCTCCGGGGGCAGGAGTATCACTCTCTGTAGATGCTTGAACATCTGTATCAGTATATCTCTATGCAAATTTACCTACAGCTGAACACTACTACCAAATGTTTCAAGGCACAGTTTCCATGAATACACTAAGTTGCTTCTCTCCAATTACTAAATCTTAACTCAGTACATGCTTCAGCTTACTTATTACTTTATTATATTAATTATTATTACTTATACTCTGTTGATAATATTCACCCCTGTCATTTATAAAACCTACATTATGACTTAGGCATTAGAGTTAATTCTAAAAAAATGTTATATTTTTATTTCTACTTTATAAATGAAAAAGAACATTTGAAGACAGTGAGGGTAGGTGGCAATGAACTTAGTAGTGGGTATAACATAATTTCAGTTGCCAAATTCAGTCCCTTGACTCTAAAATTCGCATTCTTAACCTCTGTGATAAGATCTGACAGCAGACCTATATTGTCATGAGCCTATTTTGGTCAATTTATTGAAAGTTATCTATATGTTTATAGATATATAGTTATAGATATACATATAAAGGTATTGTGGTGTGCTGATCTCTATATCCCATCTTTAAATCAAGGGCTTGCACATAACAGCTTAGAATTCATACTTAATAAAAGTCTAAATGAAGAAGTATAGTTAATTCTGTAAAACAGAAAAAAAAAAACCCAGTGGAATGTGAAGAAAAGGAAATCTGTCAGGCATCACCCATCAAAACTGAAGAGGCAAAAGTGATATGGAGAAATGAGGAAGCTGAGACCGTGGTGAAGATGATTGAAGAGGGTTCAGAGCAGCTGTCAAAGCAAATATCAAGCAACATTAATAACTTTATAGCTCACCACGAGATCTGCTCAAATATTTCCAAGAAAACGAAATCCTTGTTGTGCAGAGTGAGACTGATAATCAAGTACAGGATTAATTTTGTTGTTGTTGTTGCATACCGTGAGCTACAGAAGTAAAAGAAAAATAAAACAAAAAGGACTCTAATCGGAAAATGCTTGACTTGGAGGAAAATATTATTGCTTTCTTGATATTATGATATGAGGCAGGATAGATAAGAAACAAGGTCTGCCATGTCCACCACCTGTCGTCTAGGTTGTTTGAACAGACAGACAATATCCTCAAACATTTGGCACCTATCCAAAGATAACTGTGCTGTGAGGCTCAATGGGAAAATCCTTCAGCTCTCTCCAAGAGTGATTTCACAAATATTTTAAGGTGTCCTGTAGATTTGAAAGAACATCTACATGGTCAAAAGAGAAGATGTGAGCTCAGATGCTAATTTCTGTTATAAATGTGAAAAATTTTATTTAAAGCAATATGTGGTTTTAAGTAACAGTGTTTCTATCTGTAAAACTGTTTGTAGTAAATTACTTTGTTGCATGACTTCCTCGTTGAAGGGTCTATTTTACCTGTTTTGGTTTTGTTGATTTATACATTTGTTCACTGAAGGTAAGTGTTTTTTGGGTTTCATTTTGTAATATATGTGAGTCCTTTTAGGAATATGATGACACAAAGAAAAATTTAGAATTGGTCTCCACTCTCATCAAGCTGACGTTTGCGGTCTGTGAGCAACATACTTCAAAAAACAAATAGCTTTAATTCCATACTGAGTTAGAGTCAAGAAGCAAGAGAAAAAATCACTTTCAATATACACTATCATTTTATTGTATGTGGAAAAAATATTAAAATTGTGCAGAAAAGAGAGATAAATAATGAAAAAAAAACTAAGGATGGTGGTGTTTAAGTGTAAAGACCACAAACTATGATGATACTGGACATTGGCTTCCTGAAATGTAAAAATATCAATGCAAAGTTAAACCATGCTGTGTGTACTATCTAACATTGCCTAAAATAATATGGGTCCTCTTTCCACTTCACTTTTGAACTTTACTTGTGTCCTATCAAGGATCTCAGCTAGGTTTATATTTAGCAGGTCATGTATTCAAACTCCCTCTGAAATATTTAAAATATTTAAGTTTATATTGTTTATATTCATAAATAGGTGTTGCTCACAAACTTGGTCAGAAAAAAAATCTCATTGCAGAGAATAATTGTTAATAGAGACTCATAACTGTTTAAAGTATTAAGAACAAGTGACTCTCAGTGCTCAACTATAAACAACTTCATTAATCTTCTCATGCACCCAGAGCCCAGGGAGCATCAGAGAAGGCAGAACAGAAAGAATTTAAGAGCCTGGGGTCAGGAGGAGTGCTGGAAAATGCTCTCTGAACACAACATTATTGTGTCACTTATAAATTCATTGGAAATTCACAAAATTAAGCCACGAAAAAAATCCTACATGGCATGAGGAGGAGTTTCCTCAATACCACCCTAAAATGAGAGGACAATACCAGTTAATAGCTGTTGAAGAAGGTACAGTTATTCTTCTTGGCAATTTGGGGAAGGGATGAATTGCTAGATTGCCCATATCCTGATGAATGGAAACACACACACACACACACACACACACACACACACACACACACATACACACACACACACACACACACACACACACACACACATATCATGAATATTTAAATGTCATAAACTTGGGAGGAAAATGGGAGATTGGAAATGTTAAACCCAATAGCTGGAAGGAGGAAGTAGGCTATACATATGAAAAAGATATTATATATACAAATATGTTGGGGTAGTGTTAAGCATTCTAAATGTTAATTAATTGGTCCTGCTTGCTGTCTGTTACTTACATTGACTCTGATTGGTTAAATAAAATGCTGAGGCCTGAGATTGGACAAAGACAAAGAAAGGAGGGACTTCCTTAGATTAGGGCAGGAAGCCTGTGCTTTAGACAGAGGATTAATTCATTCCAGCCATGAGCAGCAGGAAGGAAGGTACACGCCATGGGTTAGAGAAAAGAACTTCATTCCACATGGCCTGGAACATTGGCTAGTGTGGAGAATGGTGGTCCAAGGGGACATATGTATATATGGGGTCATATTTGGGTAATAGAATTAAGAGCTAGCTTAGATGGGCTAGGACTGCACAACTCAGGCCAAGACTTGTTAAAATCCACGTGGTGTCTGTGTGCTCATTTTTAATGTCTGCTTAAAGATTAACAGCAGCAAACCAATTAACGATAACATAAATACTGGTTAAATAGTTTAATTAGCCAAATTTTTCTTTTTACACAAATATGCATTTAAAAATATTGTTCTGCTTTTGTAAACTGAACTTTGTAAATACACAAATCATATTATTTTTCCTGCCATGAATACCTTTTACTGTTCAGACTTTTACTTTTATAAAGAATGTAGTAGAAGTGATTAATCATTATTTGTTAGGTGTACTTATATATGTATTATAATGTGACAATATTAATCACCACACTTTTAAAACTCTAGAATCAATTTTACCCTACCATATATCTGTATTCACTGACTTTTTATTGTTTTGTTTTCAAAATCCCGCCACAGAAAATAATTAATATTTCTGTCTATACACTCTAAACCAAGAATGAAAAAATGCCAATATCAAAAAAACCAAAATTATATGTTACTTACCAAAAATTAATAAAGAAAGAAATGTCTTCATTCTTCTTCATAATTTAAGTGGGCTCGTTTTGTCCATTTTATCACATAATTTTCAAATAATTCAAAATATACACCAAAAGAAAATAGTTTATCCATGTGGAATGTGTTAATTAATTCTCTGCTAATCTATTTGACATGATTAAGAGCACACAATCTTGTGGAAGAGATTAATTTCAAAAATAAATAATTTGAAAAGAGTACTATACAGGTTGTAAACAAATTTATTTCTAAAAATATTTTGTCAATGTGCCATGATTGGTTATATCATCTGTAGAGAAGGCAATGTTAGTCCAGACAGGGTTTGGTAAAAATTGTTAGCCCAAGAATAAAGTAAGAAGTTGGGAATATCTGAACTAGTATTAAGACAGAAAACACCTCTCTCCCTTTATCTTTATAATCTTTGCTATTGATGAAAACTTGCTATCAGCAACAGTAGCCATATAAGTATTGATGTACATTCCTTATTGCTTTCTCTTAAAATAACAAAAATCACAGACTGACTTTTTTTTGGATCAAATTGGTTTAACCCTTTCCAGACATCAAAATTTTGTGATTTCATTTTTTTTTAATCAATTATAGCTACGTGCTAATCTTACTCCTTCTGTTCATGTGGTGAAACATGCCAGGAGCTACAGAAGTTGGGGGTTATTAGATATGCTGTTTGCTAATGGCAAATTGTAAGACAAAATGGCCTGCCTGAAGTTACAGTTTATAGATTGGAAAAAGGCACAAACAATTAAAAGATGGAGCTACTTAGGGCAAATTACTTGCAATCAAGCTGCAGCTAAATGAGCTTCTTGATGAGGAAGCCAAATTTATGTTGTTTCAAAGCAGGGAGAGGCATTGAAGAAGTTGAAAGGTGAGTGAACTGTTAGTGACATTGGGTCCAGACAGGCCAATAAGACAAGCTATGGAAACACTTAGAATGATACTTTCTGAAATAAACACTCAGAAGTACCTACACACACTCCCACAGTCATGAACAAAACACCCCTAAGTAGAAAATCACATGCATCTCTTGCCTTCATTTAGGCTTCCTGCAGATGACCCATCTCATCACAAAAGCACTTTGTCTGTAGACACCCAATCACAGAATATAATCATTTTCCTCTTCCATCTGTAATTTTCAACAGATATTTTATTTGAAAATGAAGTATTGTTTTAACTCTAAACAACTGTGTTTTCCTCTTTATTTTTTTCTCTCCTCCCTAAATTATCCCCTGGTCACTCTTTGAGTTGATTTTGAAAGGCTATATTTGGTAATGAATTCAGAACTTACACAAAGCACAAAGCTACATGAATGCTTCAAATGTGAGATACCAAAGTTCTCTCTTTTTAACTCTATGTACATTTTTGCATTCAGGGCTGTATGATTCAATTTTACTGAAAGCAGAGTATTGTCTACACATTGCTCTCTGAAAGGAATGAGTCTCAGCACTTTGCAACTGTAAATGCCCTCAAGCTACGCCACTCTTCATTCCAGTTCTGTTGCATTGGGATAAGGCATAAGAAGGTAGACAAAAGAAAGGTATAATACAGATCTGTACTAGCAGTCAGTGAATATAAGTATGTATAGAAAAAGATCATTTTCTGCTGACATTTTCCCTTATCCTGATTCCCTTATCATTGCATGCACTCTGTTTTGCATGAACAGAATCTTAAAATAGAATTAACAGCCTTGTTCATAATAAACCAAAAAAACCCAAACAAACAAACAAAAAAAAAAACTTTCTCCTTCAAATGATCTCTTCTAGGAAGAAAGACAGACTCTAAAATTCAACAATTGAAAAAACAATAAATTCCTACTTTAGAGTTAAAAATATGTTAGCGAATTAGAATGTGATGTTGTTAACACTTCCCTGACCAGGTCTATCATTAAAACACAGGTAAGTAAAACACCAAAATATCCACACTGAATATTCAGGGCTCCTTTCTTTAGGTTCCTTACTAAGTTTTCATTTAGGAAAAAGTAAATAGAAATATTTCTTAGAATGCTATATAATAGTGAACTCTTCAAAATATGTATATTCTTTTTTCTTTCTGTGAACTATAATATTCTCTGTCATATTTAAAGGACTTATAGGTTCTGTCTTATTAGAATGGCATTTGGCAAAGTGATGTCAAGTAGATGTAGTACAGCCTGAAATTTGTAAGATTTTCAAATTCACACACTTTAGTATGGCAAAGAGACTTAGAAAAAAAAAGAACATGCACATATAAAATAAAGTCCATCATTAGTCATTCTATTAACTATCAGTATTGGGATAAGAGTTAGATGAAAGGGTGACTTTTGTCTTAACAACAACTTGAGATGCGAGGTTAATGAGGCAAGGAGCTCCAGAGATGGCTCAGAGGTCCCTAATGAAGTGTCCTCAAGTTTTGGACCACCAACTACTCATCAGAAGCACGTCCTTCTAATAGAACAGAACTAGAATTCAAGTGCTCTAGATTCTACCCTAAATGGCATCAGTGTCTAGTGTGGAAACTATGTGGAAAATTATTCTCCTCATCTACAAATTGAAAGCTTTTTACTAAGCAGTCACTTGGGGATATCAAGAACTATCTGACTGAAATAACAGAACCCTAAAATCCTAAAGAGTTTCTGGTTTTAGTTAGTCAAAAAAAAAAACAGAATTATGATCCATGAAACACTTCAATCATTTTTCAGAACGTCAGGCTTCATCTACTATATTGTAGTAACAGCCTCTTAGCTGGTTCTTGAGTGCAAAAGTTAAAGGTTTAGAGTTTGAGAACTTGCCTTTGTCTTCTATACCCTCAAAAAGCCCTTAGAAGTTACGGAGATGAATTTATGTAACCCAAGTTTGGATTAAATTATGTCAAAACTTCCCCATCCTTCTCTCTTGTTGTGAGGGGAAGTACGTGTCTGTTCTGGAAATAACCAAGCCATTGATCTTTTACTACTAATGGAGACTCTCATTACAACTTTCTCAGTGATTTTAGAATAAAGATTCAATGATCTTATTTCTATCTCATGGTTCCCATATTTAGAGGCCTCTTTCATTTTTTATTTCTTAAACTTGTTTGAGCTGACCTCCACATCTAGCCATTTATTCTACCTTGAAAAGCATACCATAAGATTCATCATACTGGCATATGCAATCTTTACACTTGCAAACACACATGGATTTCTGTGAATATGAGGATGGTTCCAGTAATACACACTGTTGTATAGGTGACCACAACCTGAAAAGAAAATTGGCATAGATGTGAAAATTCCCTGCTAATGTACGTGAAGATGCCTCCTTATCACACTTTTGGGACTATGAGGTCATCTTCTGAACCACATTCTGGTGAATATCATAGTATCTTATATTAGTCGATGCAGTTTACAAGGTAATCTCAGAGTCAATTGATTAATCAGACAAAGTTTGTAATATCTAGAAAGAAGAATTTGATTTGGTGCATGAACATAAGAAAACATTATTGATATTTTAAAATGTCTGTGTAATTTAATCACCATTAGAATATCAGTGTTAGTTGACAAAATACATTTCTCTTTAAAAAATTTTTAAAACCTTTTAATATTCTTTCTTTGTTCTGCACATTTAGTATTTTCATTATTATGTGACAGGAAGATTTTCTTTTCTGGTCCAATTTATTTGGTTTTCTGTAAACTGCTTGTACATTTATCGGCATCTCTTTCTTTAGGTTGGTGAAGCTTTACTCTGTGATTTTGTTGAAAGTGTTTTCTGGGCTTTTTAGTTGGGAGTCTTCACTTTCTTCTTTCCATATTATTCTTTTTTTTAAGTAAGAAAACAAAAATATTTTTATTAAAATGATATGTAGGGACACTCCACTCCAGAGGAGTGGGATGGAAGTGTTAGGGGGTAGAGGGTGGAAAGGCGGGACTGGGAAGGGTGGTGAGGCCACTATGATGGAGAGGTAGCCTGAAGCAATAAATAAATTTTTTAAAAAATGCGAAACACACATGAAAAAAAAAGAAACATTGGTGCACATCCTTATTTCCTATATCCAACCATTTTTGAAGTAGTATTTTCTTTTTTTTTTTTTACATTTTTTTATTTCTTCAAGTTACATCTCCATCCCAATCCCCTCCCTACTCCCCACTCCAGTCTCAGCCTCCCACCCTCTTCCCCATCAACCCACCCATCCCCTTCCTTTTTTTCTAAGTTTAAGTTATATCTTTTTCCCCCCAACAGCTCCCCCTTTCAGTTCAACAAATGGCTCTTTCTCTTATAACAATAAATAGAATACAAAACAACAGAAATAATTAGGCCACAATTATTAGAGTTATATGGCTTAGCATACATTCCTAATGTCCAGTCCATTTGTATTTGGCACCTGACTTTAACATTCTACTATCTAACCATCTGGCCACATTGGTATTGATCTTTGTATGTTGATACAAAATTAAGGGTAACTCTTTTTAAGATATTGTACCTAGGTAATGCTTAAAAATGAAATGGCCTTTTGCTACCAACTGTCATAAACTGTTTAGGATAATTAAGAAATGCACACTAATAGTCATTCAAGCATGTCATTTTGTTAGGTACTAGGACAGTCTAACACAGTTATTTTCTAAGCTAATCAGAAATCAAGTTGCTAAGAGACAAGCAACATTTGCTTATCCAAATATAAGAGATAGATAGGTGGTCTTCAAAAACCACATGAGATCTGCAGAATATGCAAATATTCAAAGATGTTTTCTTAACTTAAGATTTTTTTGATATTGAGACATGTCAGCTCCTGACAGCACCCCTCTTCTACTCCAAGCAGAAGGTGAGCATCAAAGAATCTCCAATTGGAGATGGTTGAATTAGTGGCAAGCCTATCTCTTGGCAAGAAAAATCCCTTGCTTCAACTGTGGACAGAATACTGTCCAAATAGGACAAAAGTTGGAAGCAGGTAAGTCGACAGCCTAGCTCTGCCAAGACAGGGTAGGCAAATCCTTCATAATTCCTGCTTTACAATCAATGTCTGTCAGAGAAATGGGGACAAACGGCTGAAGATTGATGCTGTAATGTATGGAGAGAAATTGGGGACTGTCCAGGCAGCCACTGGTATGTCATTTCTTAGTTTTGGAAGCTGCTGGCTCTGCACTTCCTATATAATCAGATATATTTATCCCTCTCAGGTCTCTGATGTAGCTGAAGACTAGATAGCTAGAATCTCATAGTTAAATTTTGAGTTGTTTAGGAATTAAGAGGGAGTACTGGATCTAAGAAGATGTTTTTAAAATTGTAATACAAGTTAGAATGAAAGCTGAGTTGGATATAGAACTTTAAACTCCCTATTATTCTTAGGTTTGGTCTTTTCATAGTGTCCCAGCTTTCTTGGATTTTTTTTGGGGGGGGCATTAGGATCTTTTTAGATTTAACATTTTCTTTGACTGTTGAAAAATTTTCTTCAATCATGTCATCTACGCCTAAGATTCTCTTCTCTCTCTTGTATTTCGTTGGTGATCCTTGGGCCTATATTTTCTGTTCTCTTCCCTAGGTTTTCCATGTCCAGACAATATTCTCTCGGCTTGTGTTTTCTTTTTTTTTTTCCTTTGTTTTAGTCATTAATATTACTTTTATTTTTTATTATTAATTTATTTTTCAAGTTTCATCTCAATCAAAGTCCCCTCCCTACTCCCAACCTGATCCCACCCTCCTTCCCTCTGACCCATCTCCATCTCTTCCTTCTCCTCAGATGAGGAGATGCCCTACATATCCAACCCCCTCAGTTCATCAGTCACAGGAGGGATACACGTTTCCTCTTGTACTGGAACTTGATATGGCAGCACATCTAGAGTAACTTTTTCCACTAACAAGTATCAGGAGTCCTGACTCACTGCTGGGTGGAGTTTTTCGTGGGATAATTATGGTAGGTTCCTGTTTGTTTGGGTCTGTAGGTCTGTGGGTTGTAGGATGGTTGTCCTGTGATATATGCTCAATATCCCCTTATAAAGGAGTACATACCATGTGTATCTTTCTGGGTCTGAGTTAGCCCACTTAGGATGAGCTTTTCTAGAGCCATCCATTTGGTTGCAAATTACATGATATCCTTGTTTCTAATATCTGAGTAGTATTCCATTGTGTAAATGTACATTTAAAAAATTCATTCTTTAAGAGATAGATAGGGCATCTTCAAAAACCTCAAGAGATCTGCAGAATATGGCATTCAAAGATGTTTTCTTAACTTAAGATTTTTTTGATATCGAGACATGTCAGCTCCTGACAGCACCCCCTATATTACTCCAAGTAGAAGATGAGCATCGAAGAATCTCCAGTGGGAGATGACTGAATTGGTGGTAAGCCATTCTCTTGGCAAGAAAAACCACTTGCTTCAACTGTAGACAGACTTCTGTCCAAAAAGGACAAAACTTGGAAGCAGGTAAGTCGACAGCCTAGCTCTGCCAAGACAGGGTAGGTAAGTCCTTCATAATTCCTGCTCTACAACCAATGTCTGTCAGAGAAATGGGGCCAAATGGCTGAAGATTGATGCTGTAATGTATGGAGAGAAAATGGGAACCGTCCAGGCAGCCACTGGTATGTCATTTTTTAGTTTTGGAAGCTGCAGGCCCTGCACTTCCTATATAATCTGATATATTTATCCCTCTCAGGTCTCTGAGGTGGTTGAAGAATAGATAGCTAGAGTCTCATAGTTAAATTTTGAGTTGTTTAGGAATCAAGAGGGTGTTCTGGATCTAAGAAGATATTTTTAAAATTATGAGGCAAGTTAGTATGAAAGCTGAGTTAGATATAGAACTTTAAACTCATGAAGATGGTTAGATAGTAGAATGTTAAAGTCAGGTGCCAAATACATATGGACTGGACATTGGGAATGTATGCTAAGCCATATAACTCTTATAATCGTGGCCTATTTATTTCTGTTGTTTTGTATTGTATTTATAGTTATAAGAAAAAGAACCATTATTTGGACTGAAAGGGAGAGCTGTTGGGGGGAAAAATAAATACCTTAAACTAAAAAAGAAGGGAAGAGGATGGTGGGGCTGAGGGGGAGGAGGGTGGAAGGGTGGGACTGGAGGGGGGAGTAGGGAGGGGATTGTGATTGAGATGTAACTTGAAGAAATAAAAAATAAATTATTAAAAAAAAATTCATTCTTTGGTAGAAGAACATCTGAGTTGTTTCCAATTTTTGGCTACTATGAATAAAGCTGCAATGAATATTGTTGAGGTGATGTCCTTGTGTTTGGTGGAGAATTTTTGGATATATGCCCAGGAATAGTATGGTTGTATCTTGAGGTAGAACTATTCCTAATTTTCTGAGATATATTGCCAGATTGATTTCCAAAGTGGTTGTACAAGCTTGCATGTCTACCAGCAATGGAGGAGCGCTCCTCTTCTCCACTTCCTTGCCAGCATATGCTATCATTTGAGTTTTTGATCTTGATCATTCTAATGGATGTGATATGGAATCTCAGAGTTGTTTTGAGTTGCATTTCCCTGATAACAAATGTTGTTGAGCATTTCTTCAAGTGCCTCTCTGCCTTTAGAAGTTCCTTGTTAGAGGAAGGTCTAATACATTGATTCTCAGAGGCTGATGCTGGTGCTCAGAGATCTGGTTATCACCCTTTCTGAGGCACTCTCTGATTGGCTAATAAAAGTGGCCGATGGCCAGATAGCTGGTCAGAAAGAGCATAGGAAGGTGAGACTTCCTGGGACAAAGAAATGGAACCCTGGGTATTACACAATGGAACCTTCCTTTTCTATCAGGACAAACAGAAGCAGACAGATATATCTGAGAGCCCTGGAAAGTATTGCAAGGCACATGGCTGGTTGGGATTGGGTGGTCTGGGATTAATTTAGGTGATCTATCTCAAACATTAAAAGTCTTGGTGTATTTAATTTTTGGGAATAAGACTGCCACAGATTTCAGATTGTAAGGTTTACAGACCTCTGGATAAGGCAGGCCTATAGGCTTCTGGTCACAGGCCTCCCTGCAGGACCCAGAAGCTACATTGCCAAGCCGCTGCTGAGTGTTCTGCTGGCCTATATTACAGTTTATATTTATTAATAAATATCCAGCAGCTGCCCTGCCAGGCCACACCCACCGGGTGCCCTACCAGGCCTACAGGCCTGTAAGGTGAGTCAGGCCTTCCAGTATCTTGCCAGGCCACCAGCTGCTCCACCAGCCTAATATAGAAATCTACAGTTATTAATAAATTTATTTGTTAACAGAGTTTAGGTTGCAGGTAGTGAAGGACACCCTTGGTCCAAGACTTTATCCCTAGGATGGTTGAGGCCACCATTTAAAGTGTGCCAGGCCTGCTGGCCTCCTGCTCTGCTGGCCTAATATTACAGTTTATACTTGTTAATAAATAGAAATGAAAATAAAGTTTCATTTTCTATACCCCATTTTTTGATTGGATTACTTGTTTTGTTGATGTTCAATTTCTTGAGCTCTTTATATATTTAGGATATTTGCCCTCTGTTGGATGAGGGATTGGTGAAGATCTTTTCCCAATTGGTAGGCTGCCGTTTTGTTCTAGTAACAATGTCCTTTGACTTAAAGAACCTTTTCAGTTTCATAAGGTTTCATTTATTGATTTTTAGTCTTAGAGCCTGAGCTATTATTGTTCTGTTCAGGAAGTTTTCTCCTGTGCCCATGAGTTCAAGGCTTTTTCCCACTTTCTCTTCTATTAGGTTTAGTGTGTCCAGTTTCATATTGAGGTCTTTGATTCACTTGGACTTAACTTCTGTGCAAGGTGATAAATATGGGTCCTTTGCATTCTTCTTTCTTTATTGCTTCTATTTCCATTTTCAGATCATGGATAGTTTTAGTAATTTTCTTCACCTGTTAGATTGTATTTTGCTGTATTTTTTGAGGGATTTATTCATTTCCTCTTTTAAGGCCTCTATCATCTTTATGATATTAGATTTAAGATCATATTCTTGTGCTCTGGCTGTGTTAGAATATCCAGGGCTTGTTGTAATAGAAATGCTGGAATCTGGTGGTACCATATTGCTCTGGCTGTTGTTGATTGTATTCTTTGTTTTTGTTTTTGATTTATGTCTTATATGGTTTTTGTTGCTTTTGTTTAGTTTTTTGTTTGCTTGCTTTTGGCTTGGAATGGTTTGGTTTGGTTAATTGTATTCTTATGCAGGCCTTTAGGCATCTGGTTGTCCCTGGTGTTGGCTGACTGTTCCTGGTGCAGACAGGACTCATAGAGAAGACAGGATCTGACAGTTGAGCTCAGGGAACATCACACTTCTCACCTATGATGAGCAGGTCACAGAGGGACTCAGTACGCAGGGAAATGGGGAGGAGGGACCTATCTGGGATGTTCCTAGGGTCCAGTAGTCCTCATCAGGAATGCAGGCAGAGTCATGGGCCTAAAGATCAACCTCAGGAGATAAAGTGCCCCTCACCTCACCTAGATGCACCCCAGATATACCTGGCAGGCTATGTTATTTAAAATTTTAATATATGGGTTGAAACACCAAAAGGATCAAAAACAGAGACTTTGTTAACTATTAATGGGACAATTTACCCTAGGGGCGCTACCATGTAGGCTCCCAGTATAAGAGGAAGCTTTTAGCTCTCATATTATTGTTGAACTAAGAGGCCTGATATGTAGCGACACTCCATATCGGAGGAGTGGGATAGGTGGGAGAGGGAAAAGAGGGTGGGAGGGTGGAACTGGGACGGGTAGACGGAGAGGACTGTGATGGAGATGTAACTTGAAGTAATAAATAAACTATATATATATATATATATATATATATATATATATATATATATATATGGATTGTAGATATAGCTTAGAAATAAGGACTCTAACTACTCTATCAGAGGAAACAGATTCCATTTGCATCACCCATATAGTGGTTTGCAGCTTCTGTCACACTTATTCCAGATGACAGGATGCCATCTTGCCCTTTTTTGACATCTGTGGAGCATAGATGTATCTCTTGTGCACAAACATCCATTCAAGCAAAACACACATGAGATTAAAATTTTTAATACTTTTTGTATGTAAATAAGAGAATGTTTGATTAAGTTAAGATTTCCCATAGCTGATTAAAATAGATTTAGAGAAGTTTCACGTTGAATGATAAACTATGGGGTGCTTCACTCTCAGTTAATACCTCAAGACCCAGTTATACTACACCTGGGCATATACCCAAAAAATACTCTATCATACCACAAGGACTCTTGTTGGAGAAAGGTCTTATGCATGGTTTTCAAAAGCTGATTTCAGTACCCTGAGATATGGTTACTGCCCCTTCTGAAGGATTCTCTGTTTGGATAATAAAAATTGCAGATGGCCAATTAGCTGGACAGAAAGAGCCTAGGAAGGCACGACTTCCTGGGAGGAAGAAAAGATCTCTGGGAAGAGACAGAGGAAATTCTCTTTCTGCCAGCAGATAGTGAAATGGACAGATAGGTCTGAGAGCTCAGAAGGTACAGCAAGCCACATGGCAGGTTAGGATTAGAGAGTTTGGTTAACTTAGATGAGCTACTTAAGAGTCTGTCCAACTAAGGCCTAAAAGTTGAAACATTAAAAGGACTTGGTATATTTATTTTATGAGCATAAAGTACACCCTGGGTCTAAGCTCTTTTCACCTGGAGACATAAGTCCCCAGACCTGATACAAAATTTTGGTGCCCTGGCATGGAAGTGCCACCCTGGGGCTCAGGCCTTATCACCAAGAGACATAAGTCTAGTCAATAGTCCTGCTAGGCCTTCTGGGCTACTACAACATTGTGGTGCCCAATGTGGGTTACACATTATAGGTAACTTGGCATTCAAAGCTATAAAGGAAAATGCACTCTTTAAATGTATGACACAAGTTTTCAAGAAAATGACAAATTTTTAGCTGAGTTCTATCCTGTTTTTCATTCAGAAGGGATGTTTCATGTTGTCCCATTTTTATTCTTTAATTGGTTTATCACAAGAATGATGCTTGCTATAGCCTTATGACTAGAAGGTTTGAAAAATTTAAATGTTGTAGTAGGCCAGCAGGCCTGGTTGGAAGTCTGACAAGACTTAGCTTTCCTGGTGATAAGGCCTGAGACCTGGGCCAGCATTTGAAGAGCTTAAAAAACACAAAATGCCAGGGAAAGGGCAACAGAAAGGGTAAAAGAACAAAAAGTTGGATGATGGGAAGCTTGCTATGACTTTGAAAATAGAATGTTTGCAAATCCAGATTGAGGAGCTTAAAAAGAAAAATCTGCCAGGTCTAGTGACTGAAACTGGGAAATTGCCATTGGTTGAAGATGGAGTCTATTGCTTCTTTTGGAATCCACTGGATATTTGTTAAGCAAATCTTAAGTAACTGGGCTATGAAAAATAGAGTTATTTCCCAATATTGGAAGGGATTAATATCAGATGTATTAGAAGGTATTCAGCAAATTGAAATGGCTGTCATGTTGGAGGTTTGAAGCCACGAAATTAGAACAACAAAATATAGCAAGGAGAATAAATGTCATAAAAGACAAGGTACTTCGTGAGGGACATTTAGCTGATATATGGGAGCAGATTCAATTGGTTGATGTTGTAATAGAGCAATGTCATTTTGCAGCTCTAAGATCTTGCCTTATGGTTGCTGAGGCTGGGAAATGATCTACTTCATTTATTAAGATAATACAAGGTCCTGGAGAAATCATCACATACTTTTTACAGAGGTTGACTTCAACTATGGAAAAAGCTATACCAAACCCTGATATCAGACAGGAGTTTATAAACACTTTGGTTTTTGAAAATGCAAATGCTTAATGTGAAATGGTAATTAGATCATTGAAAGCTCAAGGAGCCCCAGTGGATGAATAGATAAGAGACACAACTGATATTTGTTTTCAGGAGCATCAGGCTAATATTACAGGGCAAGTTATTGCTAGAGATCTTACTTTGTGCTTTAAATATGATGAATATGGTCATTCCCAAAGACATTGTATGGCTAAAACCTTCAGAGCTCCAACCAGCTTCAGAGTTCAAATGACAGGTGCCTTGACTCTACAGAATATGGTCATAAAAGGGAAAAAATGGTTTCTGGTAACAACAGAATGCCAAAGCTTCAGGATTTTGTAGTCACTGTGGAAATGGTAAATACTGGTCCCAGGATTTTATATTAGAGGGACATTAGAGGCAACTTCTTGCAGGGAAATGAAGAGAGGGGCCTACCAGTTTGAAGCCCCACAGCAAAAACATATGAAATTTCTTCCCTTAGTCAGCAGGCAAGCAGAACAAAATTAACTATTGCTGATCTCTTGCATGCCACTGAAGGCAATGCAGCTTTAGATATGGCCACAGAGAAGTCTATTACACTATCCTCAACAGTTGAATGTTATAAATTAACCACGGTATTTATAGTCGGTTAAATGTGGAGGAGAATATTTAAACTGCATACAGTCTTATGTTGAATTTTCAACATATACAGCCATATATATGTAATAATATTACAAGAAAGAAAAAAAGTTTTCCATCCAAACTGATAGAAATCAGATTTGACTGGAAAGACCTCTTACAGTTCTTGGCAAAAAAAAAAGAACAAACAGGTAACTTATATTTACTGATTACACTAAGTGGAAATAGCTCAAATTGGCTGACATAAATAACATAAAAATACACATACACGTACACATAAACATATATAAATGCATATACATAAATATATGTGTGTGTGTACATAGCCAATAAAAATCTTATAAGCTACATAGAAGCCACATGACTTATTAATGCATACCATACTTTCATATGGTATGAATGGAGACTTATAAATATCTTTTCCCTGCTCAAACAAAGAGTAAAAAAATCTTCTTTAATTGACATTGTGCATATCCCAGGCATTTTTATAATTACAGAACTATATGTTACTTGTGAGAAATTATATATTTTCAGAATGAAGGGACCAGACACCAAAGAAGATAAGTAGGTCAGATGATCCAACCTTACAGACTACCTCAACAACTGTTTCCTCAAAAATTTGCATCCAGAACAACTTCAATTGCCTTGCTAAGGTGGTCCCGCCTCACAGACTGTCCCAGCCAGGACTTCAATAAAGCCCTGACTGTTCCCATCCAAAGTTCAACTTTGGACTACAAACTGCTCAGGACATTCAAATTGCTGAGCACAAACTGGACAACAAATGTTACTATTAACTTGTTTAACCACTTTTTTTCCATTTTATTTAGGCCCCAAAACAGGTTTTCTATTTCTCAATTCAACAGGAAGCAATTTTAAGAGAATGATGCTCCATTCCCAAAAGGTGGGGTGGATGATTATTTGGTCATTTAATGGGTTACAGATGTTGTTTAGGGGATTGGTTACAAGTTGTTAAATGCTCTTGTTAGGCAAGATATAGGAGGTTAGACTCAGGGACTTCTCTCTTTTTCTTTTCTCTGTCCTTCTTTCCCTCTTATATAGGGGGAGAAGATTTGAAAAGAAAAAGGAAGGGGAATATGGGTATATGATATAGGAATAATAAGATATAAGAGTAGATTATTGAATCTTCTCTGAAACTTAAAGCTGTTATTCTCAAAATAAGGTTACCTATCTTTTGATACATTGGTATAGAATTTTGTATATTGATACAAAAATAAGGTTAATTTTTGATTCATTGGTATAGAATTTTGTATTTTGATACACATATATGTATCAAATACTTATACTCTTATATAAGATATTGTGCTTATACAATTCATTTAAAAGTACAGGTTTACTTCCAATCCTTTTATGGGTTGCTATTGCAAACTATATAGGAGCCTGTCTGGGTAATAAAGATTGATGATTGGCCAGTCAAGCTCCTGCTCAGGTCAAACACTAGTCATAATTTATCACAAAAATAGGCTTACTAGTTAAGCAGATAGCAAATAGCTAAAAATATACAGTTTGCTTGTTTAAAGATAGATAGATATAGGTAGATAGAGATAGATAAATGATAGATTTATAAATAAATCAATAGATGTTTTTAAAACCCTCAGAAGTTTACAGAAAGTGGCATTTAAAGATGTTTTTATTATTTTAAGAATTGTTTTACTTAATACAGTCAACTCCTGACAGCTTCCATTTGACTTGGAAGGAGACAATGAGCATCAAAATTTCCATCAGGAGATAATTCCTACTGGGCAAAAATGCCCCTACTCTCTCAACAGACTATATACATTCCAAACATGGACCAGAACTTAGATGCAGGAAAGTCGATGGCCTGATTCTTCAGAGACAGAGTGGGAAAATCCGTTTTATTTCCTGCTGTACAAGTTAGTCTGTGAGATATGCTTGGCCCGAAGGCTGAAGATGATGCTCCAACAGCATCGAGAGATATTTGAGACTGTCTAGGTAACAAACTGTCATTTTTCTTTTTGGAAGCTGTTCTCCTATACTTCCTACTCACTCAAATAATAATTTGATCCCTTCTTATGTCTTTGATGTGATTGAAGGCATAATAGATAAAAAATTTCAATTGTACTTGAGTTGTTTAGAATTTAAAACAGTATTTTCAAATCTTAATGAAATCTTTAGGTTTAAATATCATAAATCTTATGATAGAAGATATTTGAGCTCAGAACTTAGACACACCAAGACAGATAGATGACTTTTTTTTTTCTTCTTCAAGATTGCCTTATACAAATAGGCTAAACTTATTATGTAACTTTTATATATGGTTTTCTTGATTGTGTCATAATTGTTCTTACTGTTTTTACTCTCAGAGTTAAAATTTTAATCTTTTTAGTAGACAAAAGGAATTGATGGGGTGATATCATGCACTCTAAATGTTAACTAATCTGTTCCCAGAAGCTTGCTTGCTGTACATTAAGAAATGTTGGGCTACCTTGCTTGTGTCTGGCTGGTTAAATAAATGCTGAGGCCTGAGTTTGGGCAGTCAGACGTAGTCAGAACTAAGGAACTCAGACTTCTGATACAGACAGGTTCATGGTAGAAGAAGCCTCCAAGCAACAAAAAACAAACAAACAAACAAACAAACAAAAACAAAACAAACAAAAAAACTGAGCAGGAAAGAGGACACACACCATGAGTTAGAGAAAAGAACATCATTCAATGTGGCCTGGAACATCAGTATAACATGGTGAATAATAGCCAAGGGGACACATGTATATATAGGGTCATATTTGGGGAATAGAATTAAGAGTTAACTTAGATGGGTTGAGGTTGCACAATCTAGCCCAAGTCTTGTAAAATCCATGTGTTGTCTCTGGGCTCATTTATAATACAGGGTTAAGGATTAACACTGCAGATCCATTAACAATAATATAAATACAAGCAAGCAATTTAAATAATTATTTCTACAAATGGTGCCCGATGTAATTTATTTTATTATTTCCACAATGGTCCTTTACCATCAAGGACAGAACAGCTTCAATAAATAGTACAAAAAAATCAGGTGATACCATAGAACAAGTATTTTGGCAACCTGTTATAAATGATCCAAGACCAAAGCTAAAAATACAAATACATGGCATTGAAGTAGAAGGTTTTTGGGGAAGAGGTTTTGCCTTTTTTTCTACATAAGAAGAAAAGCTATGAATACCATCAAAATCAATAAAGATTAGATTTGAACAGGAGAGATCTCTTGAATTAAGAAAGGCAATAGTTCATCAGTCAGTTTGGTTATTCAGTTCAAACTAAGATACAAAGGCTAAACTTTTCTTCTTATATAAAAAAATACTTTTGTTGTTGGGTATTAAAAACATAGTGAAGAGATTTAAAATGTTATAAGTAAATTAAGGGTTACTACAGTTCAAACTTCTTTTCTAAATCTCTAAGAGTTGGAGTAATTTGGAGCTAAAATAAAATATTTGAACAGGGTGATGTTAGCCCATACAAATCTCAACAAAGACAGGGGATTCACTATAGAGTCAATTGTATTCTAAACTCTAGAGTTACAATGAGCAAGTTGGTGATGGTTCATATCTTTAATCCCAACACTTGGGAGACACACAACTTTGATACCAGAACTCAGGAAACAAAAGCATGTCAATGAACTCTGAGTTCAAGGCCAGCTTGATACAGAGCAAATTCCAAATAGGAAGAAAGAAACAAAACAAAAGCAAAAATCAGCTAGATCCAGGTGCAATGGTTCACATCTTTAATCCCAATAATTGGGAGGTACACGTCTTTGATCTCAAAATTTGGGAGGAAGAGGCAAACACATAGGATTTACAATGATTTAAATTTAAAAGTTGCTTGCAAAAAAGTGGTTGAAGTTCAAAATGTATATCTTTTGTGATCTCAAAATATATATACTAAAGGTATATTTAGTTCCAGTTTTTCAAAAGAATTTTTTTTAATCTCCACTGAAAGATACTACTTTTTCTATTGCCAAAGCACAATTTGCCCTAGGAAAGATATTACCTGCCAAAAAAGGAACACTCCATAGCTAAGGTTAGGACAGGGTTCTGTTTTTACCTTTCCAGGAATATAAAAGCATCCAACTCAGGAGTCCAGAGACCACTGAATAACTTAAACTCTGAAGAAAAAGAGCAGAGGCCAAATAGACAAGACAACTAGCCCAGATGATCCAGTGTCACAGACTGCCTGCTTCCTCAAAAATCTGCACCCAGAACAACATCAAAATGGCTAATGAAGACGATCTCCAGCCTCACAGACTGTTCAAGCCAGGACTTCAATGAACCCCTGAAAATTTCCACCCAAAATTCAACTTCTGACAACAAACTGCTCAGGACATTCAAATTGCTGAGCACATAGAGACTGGACAACAAACGTTACTACTAACTTGCTTAACCATTTTTCTATTTTATATGGGCTCCCAAACAGGTTGCCTACATCCCAAATCAGCAGGAAGCAATTCTAAAAGAACAATGTCCCATTCTCAAAGGGTGGGGTAGACAATTTTTTAGTCATTTGATAGTTTATAGATGTTGTCATTTAGGGGGATTGAGAACAAATTATTAAATGCTCTTGTTAAGCAAGGTATACGAGATTAAATTCAGGGAATTCTTCATTTCTTTTTTGTTTCTCTATCCTTTCTAATGGAGGGGAGGAAGATTTGAAAAAAGAGGAATATAGACATTATATATGAATGATAAAGAAAAAAAGCTAGATTATTGAATCTACTTATATCTTTGTATATTGAAACAAAATTCATATAAAATTATTTGATTACATTGCTATAGATTGTTATATACAAAATTAAGTTTATATTTTGGTTACGACATACTATGTGTCAACTCTTTTTAAGGTATTATGCCTATGTAATTCTTAAAAATGCAATATAAAGTTCTAGCCCTTTTGATAGCAACTATCACAATCTGTATAGGATAATTAAGAAATGCAACTTGATAGTCATTAAAACTTATGGTTTTATTAGCTACTAGTTTAGTTAATCACAGATGTTTTCTAAGTTAATCAGATATTAAGTTGCTAGAGTGAAGCAACATTTGCTTATTCAATTATACAGAGCTAGAGAGACTGTATTCAAAAACCTCAAGAGATCTATAGAGTATAGCATTTAAAGAAATTTTATTAATATAAGACTTTTTGACATTGTCAGGTAAGCTCCTGACAACATCACCATTCTACTTTAAAATAGATGATGAACATCAAAGAATCTACATTTGGAGATGGCTGCATTAGTGGCAACCTAGCCAGTGGGAAATGAAGAAAACTTTGTTTCAGCTGTAGAGAGAATGCTAATCTGCAACTGACAAATCTTGGAAGCACATAAATCGATTGCCTAGTTTTGCCAAGACAGTTTGGGAAAATCCTTCATAATTCCTGCTTTACAATTAATGTCTGTCAGTGATACTGGGCCAATAGGCTGAAGATAGATGTCCAACGTTACAGAGAAAAATTGGAGACTGTCTAGGCATCCAGTTGTCTGTCATTTTTTAGTTTTGGAAGTTGTTTGCTTGGCACTTCCTGTTTATTCAGATGTATTTATGCTTCTCAGGTCTCTAATGTGGTTGAAGACTAGATAGTTATAGTCTCACATTTAAGTTTTAAGTTGTTTGGGAATTAAAAGAATGTTTTAGGTCTAAAATGTTGTTTTTATGTTGGTAATGCAAGTTAGAATGGAAATTGAGTTAGGTATGGAACTTTAAACTAATCAAGATAGATAGATAATAGAATATTCATCCTAGTTGCCAAATACATATGGACTGGACATTGGGAATATATGTCATATCTTATAGCTTTCACAATTGTTTCCTAATTGTTCTTATTATATTATATTTATAGTTCTAAAAAAACACCCTTTTATTGGGCTAAAAGGGGCAGATGTTGGAGAAATGTCTTATGCATGGTTTTCAAAAGCTGTTTACAATTCTCTGAGATCGGGTTACCACCTTTTATGAAGCATTCCCTTATTGGATAATAAAAGTTGATGAATGCCAATTACCTGGTCAGAAACAGTGTAGGAAGGCAATGCTTCCTGGGAGGAACTCAAGACTCCCTGGGAGGAAGAAAGAAACCCTAAGAAGAAACAGAGGAAATTCTCTTTCTGCCAGGAGACACAGAAATGGAGATATATGTCTGACAGCTCAGAAGGTAAAACAAGTTACATAGCAGGGTAGGATTAGGTTGTAAGATTAATTTAGATGAGCTAGTTGAGAGTCTGTCCAGCTAAGGCCTAAATGATGAAACAATGAAAGGTCCTTGTGTATTTATATTATGGGCATAAGGGCTACCCTTCGCCTCAGTTCTTTTCATTTGGAGACATAAGACCCCAGGCCTAATAAAACATTTTGTTGCCGTGGTATGGAAATGCTACCCCAGGGGTCAGGCCTTATCATGAAGAGACCTAAGTCTAGTCAGGTTTCCCATGGGGCCTACCGGCCTACTACAACAGACACTTGGTGTTCATAGCAACTTTATTCCACATAGTCAGAAACTGGAAAATACTAAATGTCTCTCAAGTGAGAATGGATAAGGAAAATGTGGTACATTTACACAATGGAATATACTCAACTATTAAAAACCAGGATTTCATGAAATTTGGAAGCAAATGGATAGAACTAAAATATATCATCTTGAGTGAGGTAATCCAGACCCAGAAATACAGGCATGGCATGTATTTTCTTATATGTGGATATTAGCCATACAGTATCTGATAACCATGCTACAATCCACAGATCCCAAAAAGCTAAGTAATATGGAGGCCCCAAGGGAGAATGCTTGAATCTCATTTTCCTATTCTTCCTTTTTATTGAAAATAGATTCTTCTCTCATGCGATATATCCTGATATTGTTCCTCTACTTCCCTTAGTTCCTCCCCCACATCCCCCTCTTCATATCCACTCCCCTTCTGTCTCTCATTTAGAAAAAAATAGGTTTCTTCATATAACAACCAAATATGATAAAATAAAATATAATAAGATGAAGCAGAAACTATTATATCAAGTTTGCACATGGCAATCCAACAAAAGGGAAGGAGTCCCAAGAGAAGGATCTGTACATACTATGAACATTTAAAGTTTTAACATGTTTATGTGGTATCAGTGAATATTTGTTGAATAAATAGATAACCACTGTGTTTTTGTTTCCTTTTCGCTTTTTTAAATCACTGTGTTTTTGAACCAGTTAAAAACAACAAGATTTCATCTTACCTCTTAAGATGTTTTATCAAGAAACAAAGAAAATAAGAAACTAAAAAATGGATAATGCATAGGTAAATATTACTGAGTAGTTAAACTGGGGATTGAATTTGGGTAGTCAGTCTTTATTGTTGATATAACAGGAAAGTAAATTAATGCAGCATAAATGTGTATACTTAGTGTTTCACACACTATATTTATGTTATGACTTTGTTTACTAAACCAAAAATTAATGTGTCATTAGAATACTCTTATCTTTGAAGAGTCTTGTAAAATATATTCTTCAAGCACGATGGATAGCACACAATTCCTATAGATATAAGAATAAGGGGTTCTTCTTGTTGGCAGGTGTCCAGATGCTTCAGTATGTTCCAGTCCTTCTCACAGGACCCTAAGTTAATTTTTAGCCACTAACAATGCTTTATACTCTTCCCACATTTCTTTCAGATTTTTTTTATTGTGGCCTCATAAGGAGAAATGCTTTGTTTTATATTGTCCCCAGACCTTAATGACATAAGCCACTCTATGCATCTTAAAATGGAGTTATTTCAATTCTTTTTTTACAAATTATCTTTATCAGAGTAATATGACATACAATATGTCATTGGGGGAGAAAGTTCAGAAGTACATAATTATGTCCACTTATGGTGGCCAATATCAAAATTTAATCTGAGGAAGTGGAGAAATAATTTAGATAAATGCAGCATTTAAGTATAAGGAGGGGTTGGATAGAAGTTCAAATCTATAATGTATTGGTCATAAACTTAAGTTTAATTTAGTTTTCTTAAATGAATTACAAATTCAATAAGAGGCAATTATGTCTGATCTATCATTCACATATTTACTACATATTTATATGTTATCAAAATATTTTTCAAATGTCACATATGGAAGATTTAGCAAAGTGTTTGACAAGAAACAACAAAATGTAAAATGAGTAAAGGACTACAGTAGAGTTATGGATTTAACTTTCAACTACCAAATTTGAGGGAAATTTAATCTAATACTTCTTAACCTTTGAAGAAGTATCTTTCTCAACTTCACAAAACTTACCTATGGTAAGAATTTAAAATAAGAGGTTTTATAATTTCAAATTTGTCTTATCGATCCTCTCTCCTAAATCTACTAATATTAACTCCCATTATATGCTTGATGTAGCCCGACAGTATTGATTCTGTGATCAGTGGAAATATTTATCATATCATATTTATTAATTTAGGTGTATTATTTTATAATGTTATTTGTATTCTGGAAAACTATATGATATGAAAACACAAAATTAGGACCAGTACTTGTAGAATTTGGGTATACTTTATTATAGAATAAATTTTTTTTCCTTTATTTTTTATTTCTTCAAGTTACATCTCAATCGCAGTCCCCTCCCTATTCCCCCTCCAGTCCCACCCTCCCACCCTCAACCCCCCATCCTCTTCCCTTTTTTTTTATTTTAGGTTTAAGGTATATCTTATTTCCCCCTACAGTTTCTCCTTTCAGTCCAACAAATGGCTCTTTCTCTTATAATAATAAATACAATACAGTACAACAGAGGTAATTAGGCCACAGTTATGAGGGTTATATGGCTTAACGTACATTCCCAATGAACAGTCTATATGTATTTGGTACCTGACTTTAACATTCTACTATCTAAACATCTCCATGAGTTTAAAGTTCTATGTCTGACTCAACATTCATACTAATTGCAACACAATTTTAAAAGTATCTTCTTAGATCTATAACACTCTCTTGACTCCTAAACAACTCAAAATTTAATTATGAGACTTTATCTATCTGTTTTTCAATCACCTCAGAGACCTGTGAGGGATAAATATATCTGATTTTATAGGAAGTACAGGGTCTGCAGCTTCCCAAACTAAGAAATGACATACCAGTGGCTGCCTGGACAGTTCCCATTTTCTCTCCATACATTACAGCATCGTTCATCAGTCATTTGGCCCCGCTTCTCTGACAGACATTGATTGTAGCGCAGGGGTTATGAAGGACTTACCTACCCTGTCTTGGCAGAGCTAGGCTGTCGACTTACCTGCTTCTGGGTTTTGTCCTTTTTGGACAGCATTCTGTCTACAGTTGGAGCAAGGGGCTTTTCCTACCAAGAGATAGGCTTGCGACTAATTCAATCATCTCCCACTGGAGATTCTTCGATGTTCATCTTCTACTTGGAGGAGAATAGGGGGTGCTGTCAGGAGTTGATATGTCTTGATATAAAAAAATCTAAAGTT